>VZSE01014380.1:458375-734432 GCA_013398275.1 Promerops cafer | reverse complement strand
ATATATATATATATATATATATATATATATTAGTAAAGAACTGCTATTCTTATCCCCACCTCGCTGCCTGAGAGCCTCTTAATTTCACAATTCTAATAATCCAGAAGGAAGGAGCTTTGCATTCTCCATTCGAAAAGAAGTCTTGCAGTCTTCCCTAGCAGACACTGTCTTGTAAACCAAGACAGCTGGACAGGTAGGAGTCAAAGTCTGGTGGTAGACCACAGTTATGAAACTAACATCTATTAAGACAAGATAGAAATAAAACTGCCTGGAGAGGAAAAAAAAAAAAGAAAAGAAAAAGACCACCCAGGATTTAAAGATAAGACTGCTTTTCCAGACTGGAGTCTTCTCTAATATGGAAAATTTGCATAAGAACTGAATGTCTGTAAGAGCACCTGAAGGATTTATGAAACAGATAACAGAAAGATACAGAAGCTTTTCTTTCTACCCTTCTGGAAGAGATAAATATTAGTAAATACCTATTACCTTATGCCCTGATTTTTTGGTTTTTTTTGTTTTTTTTTTTTTTCCTAATGCTAGGAGAGATGTTATTTACATTGAACTTTTCAAAAGAAACTTTTGTTTCTTTTTACTGACTGAAATCTGTGATGAAAATGCTGCAAGTGCAAGTGGCAAAACTGTCACACTGAAGCTGTGACAATCCTCAGGAATGGGGAGCTGAAAATATTCAGTGTCACAGTGCCCAGTACCACAAAACACTCTGGTACTCACATGTCTTCAAGTGACAGATTTAATCCCATAATCCCATGGTGACTGGTTCCTTCTATATCTCTGTTCCATTTCTCATCTTTCTGTCGAGCACTAGAAAATACCTGGGGCTTTGGAAAAACTCACTACAAATGTGGAATGCTGTGATGAACTAACTAATAAACACTAAGTAAATCTTGTTTCATTCAGTCATGCACAATTCCTTGAACAGGGTTACTTTGAAACAGCAAACTGGAAATATTTTCTGGGAATCTTGGATTTGGTGTTATTGCCTGGGGGTAAATCTGATTATAAAAATTGCAGTGAAAGGGAAGTGTGGGTACAAAACAAGATTCTTTGCTGCCTGCCTTAACTTCTCCCTCCATAAAGCCTAGCACTGACCCCCGAATTGAAGCATGTCTTCCCAACACTGGAACCTTGTTCCGCTAAAAAAAAAAAAAAATAAAAAAAAAAAAAAAAGATGATTATGTAACAGTGCCACCTGGTGCTACCTGCCAAAATCAAAGCTTTAACATGGAATGAAAAAATCCTGCCAAAGAATTAATAAGGATCAACCTATTTTATGACATTAAATATATAATGATATGTTGTTTCAGCCCCTGTCCTCCACTACAGCTAATTTTTGGATTTTATTTTGACTATGTTTCACAATGAGATTGTGTTTAATTGTTATTTATTCTGAGAGAGAATTGCTATTAGGTTGGACTGAAAACATACAGTAAAGTCTCTGAGATTGTGTAAATTATAGAAAGAGTTATTATACGAAAAATTATGTTTTGTCTTACTCCTTTTATCTGAAGCATTTTCATTACAGGCCCTAATATCTAACTACCAATTCAAAAGCATATAAATGTTTGTGTGCAACTCAAACAGAGGTACTGGCCGAGTGTTCCAGAGGGAAATCACATTGTGGACAAGTTCAGCAAAAGCTTAGTATCAGCTAAAATCTTGGGCTTTAGCTAATTATCATATTCTAGTACCTTCAATATAAATCATCCAAAGCCAGGGAATATAAAGATTTCTTTATAAAATATAATTTTCTAAATTTCCTCTTGCAAAAGTAATTTCCTATTCAAGTCAGTTACCCTGGATTTATTTTTCACTTGCATATTTATTGTATGTATATATAGATACAGATACACACACACACAAAACATGTGCAAGAAATGAACATCAGCCACTAAAAAGTTATTAAAACTCCTGTTAACTCAACAAAACTCTTGACTTCACATGGAAGCATCATCTGAACCACAGGAGGTTCTCTTGTTTTCAGCCTTCTCTGTAATAACATGAAGCACACAAATACGTCATTCCAGGCACCAGATGGGCTGGTAAGTTTGTTCTAGTGTCTTGCCACCAGCTTGCAGACACAACAGACTACAGACAAGTGTCACTAAAATGAAAATACTTTTTGGCTTTTGAATGATTGTACCAAATCTGTTCCTGCAGTATGTTTCTGTCTGTCCATAAATGCACTGAACCTTTAGTTCTTGTAATTGCAGAAGCATGAAAAGATATCTTAACAGGGTTCTCCTGGGCCATGAGTTTGTGCTCGGCTGTCTTTGTTTGTACACTGTTTGTCTTGCATGGCACCAGTATAAAGTGAGCAGTGCTCATTAGAAATGGCAAACAAGACAAATTAACTTTAAAATATAAGTTCTTCATGGAGGTCTCCCAGCAACTTCCATGTCCTGAAGGCTGGGGTTTTGCTTAACTTCTGTTACAACGTGCCCCTGTACTCACTCTATCGCTTTGCTCTTTTTGAGGACAGGCACCATTTTCCCACCGATGGTGGTAAGTGTCACTTCAGTTCTCATACAGAAGGAGACTCAGACTGGGATCTGCTCTGGAATAAGCATCTACAATCAAGAGACGGCCCTGGGGAGGCTCAGCAGCTGATACAAGTGCTAAGAGTCAAATCACCCACATTTGATCATGCCAGGTCTGCTATTTCCTACTCCCAAACTCAAAGCTGATGAAACAAGTTAGAAAGCCACCATTCTTCAAACAGGTCCATGTGCCCAAACTCCCATTTTGGAACTCGAGGAGGATAATGATTGCAACATCTTTCCTGGAGATAAAGAACTCTATTCTCCATTTTTCTTCACTGGGACTCAAAGCCAGGAGTTAAGTGTCAAGAGAACCTGACATTGAATGTGTATTCTTAATTCAGGCTGGACTTATACCAGATGAGATGGCCCAACATCCAAGTCTTTTCCTTTCCCTTAGGAATTTTATTCCTATTTTTGGTGTTTTTCAGTGTGTCCAATGTTTTTATTAGTCCTAAAATGATTTTTTTGTGTAGGATTTTTTTTTCTTTTGAATAACTGCTGGAAAATTACAATTTTAAAAGAGTAAAAGGAATTATAAGTCACATTTTGTTTATGTGAATATTTAAATGGACCGGTTCTAAAGCTGAAAATTTAGGGTAAGAGAGAAAAATAATAGACAAGGTTGAAAAATGGGTTATTATTCAAGGATCACAGACCTTTAAGGGCTAATCATTGACTGCTTTTATTATGCAAAACGGCATCTGGTGTTCAGCTTCCACATTTGGAAAAAGTGTTGTCTAATGAACCTCCTATTCTACATTTGCTTTCTACTTTTAAGATCCTGTTAAGCACACTGATGGCTTATCTGCTGTAAGAATCAGAGTTTTAAAAGGAATTAAATGAATCCATCCAAAGGTACAGAAATGTAAATCCAGTTATTAGGTAGGCCATTTGACAGCATTAGACTACCCATTAGTTTGCTTTTTTTAGGAAGAGCAAGAGATGCACAGATGTGAAAGGGGAAGAGTGTCACAGTTTTGACTTACTTTCTATCTTTGCAGCATGGTGTGTTGTGCTTTGTACTCAGAAAGGAAATCCAACCCAGTGGGAAAAGCCCAATTAAAGACAAAGACTGTAATGCCATTTTACTCCGGTGCAAGTGGTTTTTTAGGAGACCTGTCATATCCATTAGAGCTGCTGCAAGTGACACAGGTAGTGACATTGGTTGTGGATTATGTGATTCAGTAACTCCAATTAAGACCTAATATATTTACCCCAGTTCTGTCCTCCTTCTTCCGTTTTCCTCTAGTACACATCAGAAGAGCAGTAATGAGAGCCAGACAGATCTTTTACATAGGACAGGAGGGATATGAACTCCGGATGAGAAAGATGAGACAGGGTCAAGAATGGGAAGGGATATGGTCTGGGAGTTCATGGTTTGCTTAGCCAAGCACAACCACAGGCTGGGCAGAGAAGAGATCAAGAGCATCCCTGCCGTGAAGCACTTGGGGATGGTGGGGGAGGAGAGGCTGGACATGAGTCAGCGATGTGCTCTAGCAGCCCAGAAAACAAATCCTATCCTGGGCTGCATCAGAAAAGGCATGGCCAGCAGCTTGAGGGAGGAGATTGTCCCCCTCTACTCTGCTCTTGTGAGACACCATCTGCAGTGTGGCATCCACCTCTGTGGCCCCAGCATAAGGATGTGGACCTGCAGGCCAAGTCCAGAGGAGGCTAGAAAGATGATCAGAGCAGGGCTGAAGCACCTGTGAATGCCTGAAGCAGCTCCTATGAGAACAGGCTGACAGAGCTAGGGCTGTTCCCAGAGAAGAGAGCGCTGTGGGGTGGCCTTGTAGCAGACTGCCAGTACCTAAAGTCAGGCTACAGAATGCTGGAGAGGGACTATTTACAAGACCATATAGTTACAGTAGAAGGAGGAACAGTTTTAAAGCAAAAGAGAATAGGTTCTGACAAATATTAAGAAATTCTTGACTGTGAAGGTGGTGAGACAATGGCACAGGTTGCCCAGAGAAGGTGTGAATGCCACATCCCTCGAAGTGTTCAAGGCCAGGTTGGATGGGGCTTTGAGCAACCTGGTGAAGCAGAAGGTGTCCCTGTCCATGGCAGGGGGGTTGAAACTTGATGATCTGTAAAGTCCCTTCAAATAAAAGCCATTCTATGATTCTATGGCTTTATGTTACATGTTTGAGTCAAAAGCATTTAGACTGTAAGGAAACATGGGCGTGACTCCAGCCTGTACTTCACTGTCTGTAAATGAAATAGCTCTCAGGAACCATCTCATGGAACAATAAAGGACATGCCAGGAAAATGCTGTCATTGGTATTGCCCTGTGAAGGCAACAGGCAAACTTATCTGAGGGTCACTCCAGGGACCATTCCATTGGGCAAGCACATGATTACTTACTGGAATGGTGTGGGTTTCTGACAAACAAAAAAAGCCAAAAGATACAGTGCACCACTTGAGTTTTGCAAGTTACAGGATGCAGGTAAACAAAACATCACTTCCTCTCCCCACTGACATATTTATATAAGCACCTAGATATAGGGTTTGAACTCTCAGAGGGATTCATTTGACTAAGCAGAGACACCTAAACATGCTCATCTAATCATGAACTGGTTATTTTAATGGATGCTCTGCTACCAGGCGACTCAAATAGGTCAGCTGAATCCCCGTTTAAAAGTGTGTATCTCTCTGTTGACATCAAAGTAAGTCTCAAGTGACTAGCTCAGATGTAGATGGCTACAATGGAAATGTCTAAGGTTAATGAGATGAATCTCAACCATAAGTGCCCTACCCACTTGGAACAGAAAAAGAGTTTGGGAGCATCTTAACATATGAATGAAAATGTTGTTCAGTTACAACACTAATTCCAAGTGTTTCCAGAAGTGAGAATGCAAAGATCTGTCAGAAAAATAGTTTAGCTGCTGTTAGAAAGCATTGACAAGTTGATGGTACTGTTGGTTCTCTTGTAGCACTGTTGCCACAAGTACAGCACTAGTCGTGGAAATGGGATGAGGCCTGGGGGAAGTGTGTGCCATTCTGCCAGTCACAGTAACATCCCCTGATGGGTTTAGATCTAACGCATTGGAAAAGAGGTTCTCACATTAGGAAAAATGATCAGCATGCAACATGAGCTAGCAGAACTCATTTATACATTTACTTCTTTCTAGTTCTAGTTTCTTCAAAATAGAAGGCATAATAGGTGCAGTGATGCCTGGGAACTTAGCTTCATATTAGATCCATTGTTAGCAGTTAAAAATTATCTACACAATGGTGTTTTATTTAGTGGCCAACAGTCCTTTTATTCTTAATTAAAGTTTTTATTTCATTTCATCCCTATTTCATTTTCATATTAAATCAAGAAGATGGGAGATTTTTTATAAATAATTTTGATCTTTGGGGAAGCCAGGCTAAAGTTATATACCTTTATTTGAAATATATCATAAAAGACAATTCAGTTACTGATGAGGCATGAATGTATCTAATGACATACTCTGTAGGGTGATTTGTTTTAATTGTCACAGTGGGACCTGTTATTACACAGTGGTGGAATGGGTCACTGCGTTATAAAATTAAAGCTGATGCAAGGCATTCATTTCTAGCTTATTTGTAAATTCAAGTATTTGGGATAAAAATATCCTGATTGTAGAGACAGTGTATGGCAACATGCACAGCAGTGGCAAATGTGTCTTAATAATAAACAGCTGTGTGAGGTCAGATGTTAAGGAAACGCAAGGGAGTGGCACACTGGGATTTTGTCATATGTGCATTAGCCCAAATGAAGTCAAGGGACAAGTATCTGAGAGTAGGAATAATTTCTATTACCAGAGGTTACTCTTCAAGGACAATTAAATGTGCTGGCTCATATTCATATTGCTGTGCCACTGGATGTGCAAAATAAACCAAAACCTGCTTTAGAATGGAAAACTTTGCGACAACTTTGCTCAATTTTCAATGTTTCAAAGTTAATTGTTAATTACTGAATCAGTGAAGAAAAGATGGCTTCTCTGGATGGTTGGGATTTTTGGGGCATTTTTTTGGGTGCTTGTGACTTTCATTTCTGCTTTGTGATTGGATATAGTATTTTGCACCCAAAAGTATTTCAAAAGCATGTTGTCTGTTCATGTATCCATCTGCTGGTCGTTACTCAACTGGCAGGATTTCTTTGATGTGAACATCTCTGCTCAGTTCCCATAAAAATGAAAAGAGGAACCTCTCTGCTCAGTATCTCATATAGTATTATTAGTTTCTGTAAATATAAACAGGGAGACTATTTTAGGCAGTACTCAAAATTAGTGAAGACACTGATTTAATTTAAATCCTTCAGCTGACCTCAGACAGCCAGATTCTTTGTCTATTTATCCAAATTCCATGATTTTTTCAATGAACCATGGCACAAGACATTGGAGGAAGCTACCTTCAGAGATCCTATTAATTAGTACCTCTACAAAATCTTGTGTTATCTATTTGCCCCACTCTAAAATTACTTTGTTTTGCAGCTGAAATACTGTACTATATATGGAACTGGCAAGTAAACTGACTTCTTTAATGGACTCTCCACTTTCCAGAAAATGAATCTTGATTTGAGTGACATCATAACTCAGGTACTGTAAGATAGAGGTTACCTTCTGTCTTTTTGTAAACGCTTAGTGCTATAAAATCCTATGTTGGGATTGTTAAAACACCAGGAATAATGCAACTTCTGAAATCGAGATGCAGGAAGGAGCAAAAAAAGAGAAAGTTTTCTTTGAAATATTTTTTCCTAATTTTTTTTATAATTCTGAGGAATAAATAACTGTATCCTTAAAGCAAAAAACCTGAGGTCTTTATTGACCTGCAAAATATTGCCAAATCTCAGAGTTGGTCTGTATGTTTGTATAGACATATCCATAAATGTGTACATTTATAAGCAAATATGCTTATCCAGGGAACCACAATACAACAGTGGATCAGACCTAGGTCAATATCTTTCTGTTCCTGATTCTTGCTTTCTTCTTTTTCTACGTCCTGTAGTAATCAGGACTATACTACTCTGATGGGGCTTCACATCCAACAAAGCTCACTGCTGATGAGCAGTCTCCAGTGCCATGGTTCAGTAGAAACATCACTGTGCAATCCAGTGTCCATGTGCACTCCTACCTCCTAGAGTAAAAAAGTGATTATTTTATGTCATATTCTTAGAAAATATTTTTTCATTAGTGTCAAACACTCAAAAATGTTTTCGTCTCTTATGGCACCTACTAAATAGCAAAGCTGTGTTTCTGGCAACAACCAAAACTCTCAGGAAAATCATTTCATACTAGCATACTGCATTATTGGGCTCACTCCATGCAGCTGACATTTATCTACTATATTTCCTACTTTTCTTTCTCATTTATCATTACTTCATTATGATAAATCATCTAGTCATACAACTAGAGGTGGGAAAGATCTATGTGATCATTAGTGCAGCAAAATTTTTCTTCCTTTCTTTCATCTAGCTTTAAATAGTCTTTAAAATGAGATTCTATCCATGTATTTTGAAAGCGACAAAACATTACTGACTTCTCAGTTTCAGTTTTTTAATCTTGGCAGGGGTTAGTTCTTAGTACTACAAATACTTTACAAAGGGTCTGTCTCTTTCCACATGAGATTTAATGTGTGAGAAGTGAGGTTTAGTCTCTTTCTCATATTTTAATCAGAAGGAACCTGTAGAATAGCTGTGGTTTCTCAAATCTGAAAATACATGCCAAAAAAATTTCCTTCTCTGTTAACCTTCATTTTAATCTTTTTGGTTGATTTCATTACTAAAATCATACCAATTTAGATTTTTAAAATTTGTATTGAGTTAACTTATTATGCTGTGATTTCTGGCATCTTGTTTTCTATGGAAGTTTCTCTACATTACCTAATCTTTAAAAGTATTATCACCTTTTCTAACATTCACTGTCTCACACTGCTTTTACAGTTCTTCTCAGTAGACTGCAGAAAATTAAAGGAGAGATGCTACCTAGGATCAGCTAGAGAGATGCTACCTAGAAAATTAAAGGAGAGATGCTACCTAGACAGCTATCTAGGATCTGCAGATAGAAATACTTTCCTTTCCCATTTTGGATTAATTGTGTATTTCTGCCTGTTTTATTGGTACCTGACAGCATGTCTGTTTTCTTCTCAGGGCAGGTCACCTAACAGGTCAATCTATTATTGCCCTGAATTGAGTTTGCTTTGTGGAATTATTCATTGCACTGATGTTTTTGTGGCCTCTCACTGTTGCCTTTCCTTAGTTTCACTCATGTTTTCTGGAAAAACAACAACATCAAAAAAAAGATATAATTAGGTTTAAAAATACACCTTTATCAGGAATACCTCAAGTAAACCATTAGCTTTTGTTTCAAACTGTTGCAAAAGTCAAAATGGATTCAGACTAGAGCACCACAGTGACAATTAAATATGTGGACAAGTTTTTATTTTAAAACATCAACATCTGACTTCTCACTTATCAAGCCCTGGACAGTCTATGGAACCTTTTACAAACTTTTTTAGTTATATATATTAAAATGTTATTAAAAACATTCAAATATTTTAATGTGCTTTTCCCTGCTAATAAGTGAGATGCCATTAGAGGTGCCATTTTCTCAACAAGATCCTGCAGCTGCAGCAGCTGATATCTGTACACAGTGAGAAAGCTACAGCTTACAAGACCTGGTGAGGAAGAACTGATTACACACTTTGCAGTTACTGGTACAAAGCAGGTACATGCAAAGTGGGATTTAGGTGAACTGCTTTCCAGAAAACCACATAGGCCTCTGTGGACAATAAGGGAAGTTCAAAGGTAGAATTTTACATAACAAATGTCTCAAATCAAATTAGATGCATCTCATTGTAAAAAAACGTGCCGCCGTGATTTTGAAGTTGGGGTTGGATTCTGTGGTGTTGGTTCATCCTAAAGATTTTTGCTGCAATCGACTCCTCAGAATTGTGCAGTGAGATTTGCTGCAGCCTGCTCTGTAGGAGGTGTTATCTTTTGCTGCAGTTCAATGTTCTCCATTACAAAAGCTCCAAAGAATAAACGTGGAAGGCTTCCCCCCTCCACCCTTCTAAATCACCGTTTGTATGGCAAAAGCCTTACCATTTAATTAAAATAGAGAGCAAAGCAATGTGTTTAGTAGAGAAGTCTCAGTACTGGCAACTGTAAGATAATCAGCATATTGTACAAATCTTCCCCCTGAAATAACCCCTGGAAGGCTTGATGAGGAATCACTTCTCTGTCCTAGTAGTGCTTGCCTGATTTTCAGTCGCATTCTCTCATCCTATTCAAAAACCAGATTAACTCTATTCAGAAAATAATAAGCCATTAATTTTGCTGTCAACAGCAATGCAGGTAATTGTTAGTTTTATGCCTCCTTCACAGAACCATATGATTAAAATTTGTCTGCAAAAGATTCATACAAAATAAATGTAGATGAGATATAAGTAATTTTGGGCTGACAAAGTTTTCTGAGGAATTGATCTAAACCATTACTTCATATTGAATTTAATGATTATGAGGTGATTGACTGACACCAATGAATAACTTAGTAAACCATCTCCCTCATGGCACTGAGTTAGTTATCACTTGCCTTTCCCAAATCACGAGTTCCTTCATCCTTAATCCTCTATATCTAGCACTGAAGTGAATTTTTAAAATTCCTCTCTTAAGGCTTTTTAAAATACAAAAACCTTAAAAGAAGATTGATGGCGCTGAGGGTTGTTCAGTGCTAAAATATCCTGTCTTTTGTTCTTGCCTTACACCTTTGGAGCTTTTCTTTATATTACAGAGCCAAAATATTATGCCATCTCCATTAACTCTGTCCTGTGTTGCTTCCCAGCTAGCTTCACCGTCAAGTGGCTCTGTCCTCAGTCAGAGGTTCTGAGCACTGGGCCATTTTTCACAAACAAAACCTGCCAAGAATAGTGCTAAATAGCTGGGGCGAGAGGGGGAGTGGTGATGGTAGGTGTGTGTGTATGTAGAACTCTGCAGCATCAACCTATCTGTTTTTTAGTAAAACTTAATTTGAGATAAGATTTAGCTTGTTCAGAAGAGAGAAAACAGTTAATATCTGCACCAATCATCTGAAATAGGTGTTGAATATGTCAATACATTAAATATACATTATAATGCATCCTAGAATATAAATTATCGGTTCTTCGCTTCAGGTTCTTTCTGGCATTCATAGTAATTGCAATAACAGATATGCTAAGTTTATTCCCAGATGTTGATTCATTAAAAATTAATGGGAAGGAAGGAAGGAAGGAAGGAAGGAAGGAAGGAAGGAAGGAAGGAAGGAAGGAAGGAAGGAAGGAAAATTTTAATATATTTTCTTCAAGAGAGTGCAGGAGTTTAATCACAAGAGAAGGATTTAAGACAGTGTTTCTTTCTTGATCCATTTTCCATGTTCAGTTTCCTCATCCCTCTTTATCACTCCAGCGTTCTGTTTTTAAAACTTCTTAAACATTATTTACCAAAGGTGTTAGAGCATCAAAATGAGAAAAAGGAGGTTAATTTGATCATTAGGGACCAAACTATGAAAAATATACAGCAAGACTGGATTGCAGCTCCAACTCAGGAGCTGGATCTGGTAATGGTTCTCATCCTCAGTCTAAGCCTGCAAGATTAGAGGGACTCAGCATGTCCTGCATACTGCCCAGAATGAGAACACGCAAGTGGACCCAGAGAGGAACTCAGCTAATAAGTGGTCATTCATCATTATGCTACTTAACTATGTGCTTGAGATTGTAAACTGAAATTTTTATTTAAAAACAAACAGCTTTGCTGTCATGTATGACTGAAAGCTACTTCTTTACAACCCTCCTCAGCAAAATATCTCCTGGCTAAGTACTAGGAGATATTATGTTTATTAAAATAAAACAAACCAAAGGAGTAGCCAGTGAAAACAACAATAAAAGATAATCCTAGTATGCATTGCCTGCTTTTTATTTCCCGGGGACCTAAAATAACATAGTATAGATAAAGACTTTTCTCTGTTTCCATTTTTATATCCTCACTCAGAAACTGTGCCACTAGGTATTAATTAGAAAAATCCATATATTCACACCTGTAAAACAGATGTTGCTGAGTATACAAATGAAGCCACAGTAATTCAAGCATTGCTACCACATTATAGGCTAGTAAATCATTACACTTTAATGTTTAAAAAAAAGTAAGATAATAACAGAAAATCTCTCAGTAGCTGTCATTGTGGCAGGAAAAACACACCATTGCTAGACAGCATTAGCAATCTACTAAGTCTTAGTGCTTTGGACGACAGCCAAAAAGCTTAGATCACCATTTTAGCTGTTCTTATCCTACGGGTTTGTTACGGTAATAATGTAGTTTACAAACCATCAATGTAGGATTCTTTTTAAAAAAATGAAAAAGCCTGAAACAGCAGTTTCTGGAATCTACACACTATGACATGGAGTCAGTTAATGATGTGACATTCAAATAGACAGAGCTAATCTAAAGAGACTGTTATTAAATTATACTTCATCCCTTGGTAGTGGGAACAGGTACATCTGAAGTCCCTACTGTGGTGAATTAAGTTTCATTTAATAAAACCTTCATTATTTCCCAATTTTATATGAAAAGAAAACTAAATAGATTGCTTCTGGGCACCTCACTGAAAGTAATCGCTGTTCCCTGGAAGTGACAACGCCCTGAACATGATTAACATTTTTAGATTTGTTAAACAGCTCCCATAGCAAAGACTGAGGTTATTCTCTTGTTATTCCAGAATCACTGATGACTTTAGTAATGCAGGACTGTTTCTGAAAATACTATCTTTAAGCAACAGGAATGAGTAATAAACATGCTGATTATCAGCTAGAAAGGAATTACTACATTTTATGCCTGAAGATAGTTGGAAACCTCGTCATCTTAAGCAGATTATGACAGAGAATTAGGTCAATTTTCAGTGAATGTGTTATAAAGCTCCTTTGTGGTCTGCTGTCAGAACCCACCAAAAATAATCTTGCTGTTACAGTAAGCTGCTGTCTTTTCTTCCTGTTGATCTTCTCCATGGTTCCATCAATTTTATTCCTTTCCTTGATCAAAATAATCAAGACTTAATGACTTCCTCCATATTAAAAATTACTATCTAGTTATGCAGAAATATGCATAAAAAGAAAGAGGGGAAAATAGTTTTGCAGATTTTTCCTTTCAATACTGGAATTTAGCCATTAGGGGTGAAATATAAGGATGATTAAATTACTCAAAGCCTTACAAACCGTAATACAAATCTGTAGAACACTGCTGCTAAATCACAGTTCTAAGAGCAGGAAAAGCAGGATTCTAGAAATGTGGAATACATTTACCAAGCTTGATACTTAGTAAAGAGACCACAGCTATTTTTTTCCTTTTTTTTTTTTTTTTATTTTTATGTGACAGGAAACAAGTACCTTGCCATGGGGTGAGGATACTTCATTCCCATGTTCTGAAGCAACTTAACTCTTGTTGGTTTCCCAGTACAGAATGACATGCACATATAACGAGATGACAAAATAAAATTCATGTACTGGATAATTTTTGGAGTTATCAATCCTACTAATTAAAACAACTGCTGCAGACTCTTTTTGAAAAGCATTTTAAAAGCACCTGGGCAGCATTCTGAGACACTAGTAAGAGTATTATTTGCAGAACTTGTGTGCCAGAAGCTGGTGGTTAGGTCTCAGGGAAAAGAACCACTTTCAACAGCTACATGAAATTTTCTCCATGAATAACACAACTATCACAAATGTTGTGACAAGTGATAAATCCTCTTAAACAAAACGTGCCTATTAGGCTGAAACAAAAGGAAAAAAAAAACTACTTGAGCTACATTCATTTGGTGACTCACTGATTTCTGAGTTACCCTCCATTGTGCTTTTTCAGTATTGAAATGCAAGTTGATATCTGTGACTATATCAGACTTGCATAAAATACAGCAATAGCACATACTGTGTAGACATCACAGGATTTTTTTCTGAAAAGAAGCAGTATCTTCTCTTTCAGAAGCTTCCCCTAGCGCCTGGAACAGGACATTTCTATGTAAGGTATTAACTGGCATAGAACTGTGAGGAGTGGCCCGGACCTTGATAGGTTGGACAGATGGGTAGAGAAGAATCTCCTGAAATTCAACAAGGGCAAATGAAGGGTCCTACACCTGGGAAGAAATAACCCCATGGACCTGTACGGGCTGGGGGCTGGTCAGCTGGGAAGCAGCTTCCTGGAGAAGGACCTGGGGGCCCTGGTGGACAACAAGCTGCTCACGAGCCAGCAGTGTGTCCTTGTGGCCAAGAAGGCCAAAGGCATCCTGGAGTGCATTGGGAAGAGCACTGCCAGCAGGTCACAGGATGTGATCCTGTCCTTCTACTCAGCCCTGGTGAGGAACATCTGGAATGCCGTGTCCAGTTCTGGGCTCCTCAGGACAAGAGAGACGTGGGACACCTGGAGCGGGTCCAGCAGAAGACAACAAACCCAATTAAGGGACTGGATCATCCCTCTTATGAGGAAAGGCTCAGGGAGCTGGTCCTTCCAGCCTGAAGGAGAGACAACAGAAGCGGTACCACATCAATGGCTATAAGTATCTAAAGAGGGGTGGCAAGAGGATGGAGCCAGGCTCTGCTTGGTGACAAGGGGCAGAAACTGATGCACAGAAAGCTCTCCCTGAACATCAGGAATAACTTCTTTACTGTGCGGGAGACTGAGCAGTGGAACAGGTTGTACAGAGGGCTTGTAGAGAACTGTCTGGACATCATCCTGTGCAATGTTTCTAGGACAACCCTGTTTGAGCAGAGGTTGGACTAGATGACCCACTCTTGTCCTTCCAACCTGACCCCTTCTGTAATTCTGTTAAATGAACAGGCAATAGCCAAACACAGTCAAAACTAAACCTCTCTCCAATGAACGTGCATCCAACTAAAATAATCAAATACTTTGTCTTCTTGTGTTTCACATTTCCATCTTCTATGAAAAAGAGATGCAATTCAATGACCCAGGACTAGGCTCAGAAATGGATTGAAACTGGCTCTCTTGTTTTTTGTGTTCAAGAACACATGGCTAAATTAATAAAACCCTTTTAATTTGAATTGCTCAAGCAATCAACCCCATCTGTTCTATTTATGCTGGGTATTGAGACTGATCAGGCTTGCTTTGGACCAAAAACCCAAAAAAGACACCGGAAGCCCACGCCAGTGGCACACCGGGGCCTGGGCCGCGGCATTCCAGTGCCAAAGGGAGTGAGAGACGCTCAGTGAGCTGAGAAACACCCACAGAGGACTCTCTCTAATCTCTAAACTACAGGAGCACTTTCTGAATTTGCCATCTCTTCAGAACCGCGAGATGTTTTTACTGTTTAATACTATTCATTTTTTATGCTTGTGAATACTTTGCTCGTTAAATTAACAGTTTTTTCCACTTTTCTCAAGGGAGATTTATCTCCCAAACAGGTGCGGGGAGGGGCCACTGAATTTTGCCCTTTAGGGAATAATCCCTTTGGAAGTTCCCTCCCTAAATTTGCCCTAAACTGGGACAGTATGTGTCTGTACAATTAGAATTTTGGGGGAAAACACACATCAGACATGTTTCAGTTATGTATTGTAATAAAATTTAATAGATTCCTCTTACAACTCTCTGCATTACATTTAATTTCCATCAAGTAGGTAAGCATCTCTGTCAAAGGACAGTCATCATTGTTAGTTTGGTGATGATATTGTTTAAGTTTAGAACATTCATTTGCATCACTGTCCAATAGTTGTTCATAGAATGCTTTGTAACGAGATGGAGAATGGACAAAAATTCCTGGAGCTGGCCATATTCTGAGCAAATGTCTTCACAATGCTTGCTCTCACAGTTCTAGTTCATTCTCACTCTTTCTAGTTTTCATATGTCAGATTCATAGGAATTTATGCTATCTTCTATTACAGACATCCTGTAAATATTCTGGTGGCAGGATCTAAGCAAATAAAGTACAAGAGCTAAGTAGTATTAATAATCCCAAAACAAAGCCTACAGTACTCTCCACTTTCTCCAGGATTAATGCAGTTTGCTTTTGTCTTTCCAAACTCTGTTTCTAGAGTATGTACAGATATTTGCATTGGAAAGTGGAGGAAACACAGGTTTGTACATTCATCAACACTTTTTACCCCTTCTCATTTTATCTGCATTGGAGAAAGAGTGAAAAATAGTTTAAAATTCTATTAATAATTCAAAGTTCTGTTCCCAATAAAGATTTAGATAAAAAATAAAATAATAAACCCCTAACGGATAGTGGAGAGGCACTATTAGTGTATTCTCACTCCAACATGATTTTTCCTTTTTGTGGCAGAAAGGTCACAGAGTAGATACTAGTAAGTTTACACAGGCTGTAAATCTCAACATTTAGGTGGAAGAATAGTAATAATCAAAAATCTAAAAATATAAAAAAACCAAAAAACTGAACAGTTCAAGCTGCCAGACACAAATATTGTGTCTGCAACAATGAGAGTAATGTTTAAGGAGACCTTGCATGGAGAAAATGATGACTGCTATCTGCCATGCAGTCCGATCTCCAGGTTACTTTTATGACAACCTGCATAAGCAGTCTGCCAGAGGGAGGGAGGGACAGAAAGTGAATGATCTGCTGGCTGACTGCCATTCTCTGTGCAGTGACTGATAATAATACTTAATCAAATTCCTATCTGTGGTCTTAATCTTGCACCAGTGTATGCAGTCATTCACTTGTTGTTTGGATCACGTCTCCCTGTTGCTAGTAACAATCTGAAAATGATAACATTTGCTGCTATTTTTATTTCTTTTCCAGGGAAAAATAGGTTTCTACCTCCTTATCCTCCCCTTTCATTTCCCCAACACATGTGTATTGGATTACTGGCCTTCAGTTGAACTCTGTAACAGTGAACAAGCTCCAGTCTTTTCCTTGCAGATTAACTTTTTAACAGAAATGTTTCCTCTTTATGAAAACGGTGAACTCATATACATAGCTGATCTTGGCTGCATAAGGGGTTGAATGTTTAAGAGGAAGAAACAATACTGATTTACTGTTAATAAATTCTGAACACATATCTTGACAAGGAAATATCCCCACATCACCAGAACTAAGGAGTCAGTCTAAAGCATATAAGGTAAAAGTCCTTGGGTAGCAAACAAAGGTGGAAATTTAAGAGGCACATTTAGTTGAGCATTCCAGGATCCACTTAAGGCTGTCACATTAACAGTCTTTTCTTCTCCTCCTTGGTAGATTAACAGTCCGTGTTCTCCTTTATTGTTCACAGTTACTCATGTGCCTGCAGTAAAGTTCTGTCTCAGTTCACTCAGTTTTTCCTGCTATAGGTCCTGAACTATTTCATGAAATGCAGTATAAATGTAACCATATTACAAGGCTAAGCATGTCTCTGTGTTCAGAGGGAACTAGATATGCCTACAAGGCTGAAGTTTAAGTTGGCTGTTCAATATGTTTTGTGTAATATTTGGGTCTGACAGTACTGACTTCTGTTTGTCACCACTCCCCTGTAACATTCAGGGACAGATAGCTGAAGATCAAGTAATGTAAATATCTCCGAGTCAAGGTTTAGTGGCTAATTAAGGCTGCAGAAACACTCACTCTGCCTAGGATGGCACAGCATAGTTTGCCCTTTCATCCCAGTGCCCCCCTCATTAAGCAAAACTAAGGTGGAAAGAAGAAGTCACATGACTTTGCAAAGAAAGTCCCCGGTTCATGAAGGGGAAGAGAGCAGCACTGGATTAATTTCTGGAGGAAATAAGATTCTGTCCTCCCTTTCCAAAATAATCAGGCTTTACTCTGGTTTTCAGAGCTCAATCACACAACAGTCCTTTGAAATTCTATGAAGATTTGCACTAGGCATTTTTCAAACATGCAAGAGCACTGGATTTATAGCCCATCTTCTTCTTTATGTGAAATAGAGTTAGGAAGGTGGTGGTGGTTTGTCTAAGTTCTTACTTTGCTTTCATATACTTCACAATTAGCTGCATCTTTGGTGGGAACTGGCCCTGACCCTGAAGCTTTTCATTAAATGAGGAGAAGGGAAAACTGAGTACCTCCAGATTTTATCCAGCCACAGCAAGAGTGAAGAGACATTTTTGGCAGGAATGGACAAGCTGTCTGGGAAAGTCAACAAAACAGTCTGAATATCAGAGTTGTCTTAAGCCAGACATTAAGCTTGTTTAGGGTACCACCTGGAGTAAGTTGGGCCCAGACTCAGATTTGGAGGGTTTTTTTTCTGAATATAAGTCTCCATTTAAGGTCCAAGAGTCAATGAAAGGTCAATTCTGACCCCAGAATGAAGTTATTAAGGAATTACTTTTTTGGAAAGATTTAGAAAAAGAAAGCAGAAATCACAAATATCCAAACCATATTGAAATGGAGCAGCTTGTTTTTCTTTATTTGCCAAACCAAAGGTTATAAAACGTAAATGGCAATAATTATGTTTTAAACTGCTCATTTGAGTAGTCTTAGAAGGGCAAAAAGATGTGAGAAATTAAAATGCTCCATCTTTATAGGTTCCATAAATAAAAGAAAATTATTCTGGAAAACAATCCAGCATAAGACAAAATACATTTTACATTGTCCTTTTGCATTAATGTTATACCTACAATAAAACAGTTTTCCATTAACAACATGCAAAGATGAAAAGATTCAATACCTTTAATATAAAAATAAGGTAGCAATGCACAATAATAATCTCAACATCATTAACTTGAACAAAATATAACAAATTTAAATTAGTTAAATTATAAACAGTATTCTCAATTGAAAATCTTCCGTCTCTTTGACTAGATCTTATCAGCAAGGTTGCAGCTAAACAATTGTTATTTTGAAATGCTTTTTTTAGTCTATCACAATGGTTTTACCTCTGGGGTTGTCTCTAATACTCTGTAATAGATCAAGTGTCATTGGCTGCACTGAGATTTCATGGATCAGCTGAGAAGAGCACTTATGGAAGTTGATAATAAAAACAAAGAAAAAGAAATGGAAGTTGGTGAAAATTAGCATAGGAGATGGCTGCCAAGTGCTTTGTAAGGATAAGAGCCCTAAGAAGGTCATTCAAAGTCCATTGGCGTGACATGAAACAGATGAATAGGAGGTTAATTCACAATTGGGAGATTGGAGTCACTGCTTAGCTAAGGAAATGCTACTAAATATCATTGATAAGAATTGACATTCACATCAACAGAAGTCAGCTGAGTTCAGCTTCAGAAAACACAATATTTGAAGGGAGAGAAACATGCACATGCACATGCACAGCATGCATGCATGCATGCATTCCCACAGTGAAGCAATCAGATTATTTTAAAGCTTTTCTATAATTAGATCCCAAGTTCTTAATTTTGTTTTGAGCTGACATTAAGTTTCTTGTCGTAAACACCAAACTCCAATAAGAAATAGGAATCAGAGTGGCCGGAATATGGTAATGGACTGAGCATTAAATCTATGTTTGAAAACCTGTGACCAAATTTACCTTCAAAACTGGCTATTCCAAACACATGGACAGAAAAAAAAAAAAGTAAAAATAATTTGGTTACATCCAAATGATTTTTACATCTAAAATTAAATGAATATTAATATTTTTTGCTGATATTTCATAACATTTATGTGAGACTGTATTTATTTTAACATAACTGATCTCATCACTAGTTCATACATAGTCAAAATATAAGAAGAGAAAGTACATTAAAAGTTCATGCTATTCATCACTCTAATTTTCAGCACTAATTATTTTTCCATTCATCTTAAAAATCTTGTAATGGTTTCATTGTCATGGGTGTGGAAAAGCGTTCATTACCAACTACATATGAAATGATACTTCTAATTCTGACATTCCAAAGTGGTAGTAACTCAGACATTAAATTATGACAGCTTCTTAGTCATGTGGTTTCTCCAGAAAGCAAAGGTTTGAAAGCAACTTAACTTAAAGTATTAATATATTTAGTTGAAAAATTATATATTTTACCTATCTCTTTGAAATTACAGTTTATATTTTTTTTTGTGCATATAAGGTCTGTATAAACTTTTCCTCCAAGTTCTTACTTTGTATCATTCCTAGCCAAAGTATGTCCTTTTCATCCATTTTCATTCTCTTTGTATAAATACATAAACTTCAACCACTCAGATTGAGCTTAACATTTCCTAGAAAGCATCAATCTCTTTCTGTGGATTCTAGAATAGCTAATGGAAATTCTAACTTTGGTGTCTTTAGAAGATTACTCAAGACTACTGAAGTTACGTGAGGCGAAACCACAGACTAGAGCAATAGCAACACAAAATCTGTGATATGAATTGTTTACTCTATGATCTTAGAATTCAGTGGTGTTAGACTAAAGCAAGAGTAGCTTAAGTGGGTGAAAAATATGGTATCAATAAAAAGTGCAGTAATTTGTCAATTAAATTGAAAATCAAAATGAAACAATATGAAGAGAAGGTAGAATAAGAAATATTACAAATAGTACATGTTAAATCGCCATAAAAAATTAATCCTTAAAAAACAAGCTATGAATTCAAATCTAACTGAATAGATATAATTCCCATCATCAGAAACATCCACAGACTTTTAATTCTTCTAAAATACACACTATTGTAGATGGATTTGATTACGTGTATGCAGATTAATCTGTCTACATTATTGCTGCGCCTGGGGTCAAATTTTAGTAAAATTGTCCCTAAAGTGTATTTCCCTCAAGATGTGTTCTGTTTTACCATATCATTCCCCTAAACTTGTCTTCATGTTATCCTTCTGTGAGATTTTGTCTTCAGTTTATAAACCTGTACTCTGAAGATAAACTAATACTTTGGCAATACAAATGTCTGCTGGGGAGCAGAAATTTTTTTATAAAAATACAAATGTATTCTTTCTTCTGCAAATGGTAATTGGTGAATTAGGTTAAGCAATTTAGTTCCAAAGAAATAGGTGTCACTTTCCCTGTGTATTCCAATGGAAACATAAATTTCTTCACTATGTGGAAACATTAATTCATGAATGTTGTGTAGAGTTAATAGAGACTTGTTTATTTGACATTTTTAGTAGACCTGATATCTTGAAAAATTTACACATTATTAGGAACTCTCCAGGTCATTTAGTGCAAAAGAGTTTTATATACTTTATCAGCCTAATATTAAGAAGTCATCTGCATCATCTTCTGCAATGTTCTCATTTCAAGTAGAGAAACTGATAGCTGTGTAGCCTGCTCAGTGATGCAGTGTGATACAAATAGGAAAAATAATAGAATGGGTTGAGACAGAGTGAGAAAAACAACACATCTAATTGAAACAGCAAGAGTTAAGCAAGCAGAATGGAATTTATCTCATCTGTGTTTAGCTATTTTAGCCCAGCTGTTAGTAAGCATGCTTATCCATCCAAATACTACTTTGCTCACAAATAATCGAGTCCACGGTTTCGTGACTTGCTGGAAAATACAAGGCCAATCTGATCTGTGATCACTACTGTAAATAAGGAATAGGTTCATTTAACCCAGTTGCATTCCAGCAATGCAAAGCCAAGTAAGACTCGGAGATCTCCCTGAGTTTCTGTGTCTAACACAGGTCCCTGCTGTGAAAAAGCAGGTACGTAAGTGTACCCATCACTCAAATAGTTGGGATTATCATAACAACCTCCTGGCCTATCCAGAAATTTCACTTTACATTCCTGTCTTCATGCTCATCAGACTCCAGTCTGATTATTTTCAGAATCTAGACTAAACACTGACTTTCAGCTAAAAGTAGTCCTCTAAAAAGTCTTTAGTTTTCTATAAAAAAGCCTGTAGTACTTCTGCCATTGGTTTCCTACCTCAGAAGCTTGTTGTGTGAAATACTTTTGTGTAGATGTTCTCTAACAGCTAATAAAATCTGAGGATCCTTTTTGGTTAACTATAGCGGGAGATGCAATGATCTCTCCTGCATCTAAGCCAAAGAAAACTAACTTCAAATGGACTTTGTATTAAGCCCCAAAAGAAAAATGGCACAATTCAAGATATTTACTTAATCTAAGTTTAGTACAAATGCTAGTGTGAAAATCCAGTGCAGCCTAAAATTGAACTTACATTTTCTATAAATTATGTAAGTTTTAAATTATTTGTTTATAAATCATAGAGATAATATAAAATATAAATTATATAAAAATACATAAATTTTTTAAAACTACCTCTCTAAGAGCACATTATAAAGGCTATTTAAATCTTTCTTAGGAAGCCCTTACATAACAGCTAGCTATAAACTGAAGTGTTCTCTGGAAGTAGTGATATACACTTGTCTCAATTTTATATGCTTACGAAGTGTTCACACTAACACATGTAGGTGCAAGATTTTACTTTAAAGACCTGTATAATTTTACAGTGGAAACTTAGGAATGTCTTGCATTATGAATCATTGGAATAATAGTTTTGGCCTGAAAAGGTAATTTGGCAATTATGTGTACAGATCCAGCTTTGACTCTCTTTTTTTCCCTTTTTTCATCTGTAATATTGAGATACTAATCCTGAACTACTATTAGTTCAGAGTGAGGAGAAAATAATCGGGGAGTCCTCAATCAGCCCTCTAAAAATTTAAGTTTAATGGAAGTGTAAAGCCTAAAATGTGTTGCTATCAAATACCACAACACTTAGGGATACTTTTTCAATGCTCCCTGAAGTGTAATAATTTGAGTAGCAATCAGTGATATTTTGAAAGAGAAGTATCCATTTAAACACTGAATCCATGACAATGAAGGCAAATTTAGTTGTACTAAACCTTGTCTATTACCAGTACATGGTCATTCAAGAGCTAATTTAACATTTGTTAAAAACTCTGTTCATGACTNTTTTTTTTTTTTTTTTTGTAATAAAATAAATCTTGGCTATAGACTCTTCATTTTAGGGGCTTTTTTAATTTTTCAATGATGTTCAGATATTTAATCATCTAAGCTTGTACAAAGAGCAAAATTGTATATATATAGACAGAGGATTTAGCTCAAACGCTTAGAATAAAGAAACATATATCTAGTATCTTTTTCTCTAAGGATTTATTAGTAGCATTATTTCATTTTACATGTTTTGATCACACAAAAAGGAAATGGAAGAAATTTGAGATCAGTGGGCCATATCCATTGCTGGTGTTACTCCAGAAAATTCAGGGAAAATACACCTGGGGAGAAATTGACCCAGAAAATCTGAATCTTTTTGCATATAATGAAACTGATTAAGGTCAACACCTGAAGTCAGGACTGCTACAGCAGAACTGAAATTATTGCAATACCTTCCTTTTATTTTTTAAGACAATTGCATTTCCATAAAGTAATCTTCCTAAAGTACTTCACTTCCTTTCTTTCTATTGGACATAAATATACAGAGCCTTTAAATCCAAATTATGTCATTTCCCAGACATCAGAATACAGGTTTTAGCTTAAAATACTAAGGTATTTGTCGCTCTTCATCATAGATTACACAAAAATTCAAGATGCACAAAGCAGAAACAAAGACATAGCCCAGAGATTTCAGTTAAGCAGCTTTTCCTTCCTCCTAGCCTGTGTGGACCAGGTCTTTAGTTAGCACCAGTTTGCACAATTGTCCCAAAGGAAACATACAGCTCTCATTCACCTGAAAATCTGATGCTGTATGAATGAAATGGCACATACATGTGCATTTTCTTACCTGGTATTCTCTATCTGGTGGAACAAATAATTAAGATCCAGTGTGCATTAAATACTAATGCTTGATTAAGCATTTAAACTGATGCTGCTCCCTTTTTTTTTTTTTTTCTTTCTTTCAAAGCTATGATATAAAATAGACACTAAAGAACAGATTCTGTAAACAGGCTGGGGTTTCTTTCCTTGTAAATTAAGTTTTAAACATTTAATTTTTTTTTTGGTCTAAAATATTTCCTTTAAGCTGTAAATTAAATTTCCTTTAAAACTGCCTATTTGTGATATGGTGCATGGAATACCTAACAGAGGCAATGTTGCTATTTAATTTACACTGTCTATGTGCCAAGGATATAAAAAGATCTATCAAAGGTATTTCTGTATCAGCTTGACAGTGCCACGTTTTTTGTGAAATGCTACAAGTCAGCTAACAAATTCTATTCAATTCTCCTTGAGGAATACAAAAGCATTCTGTAACACAAATTATTTGCATATAGATGACTATACTAAAGTTGCAGAAAATAAACAAAAAAATAATAGTTTCCAATGTTATGAAAATTATTGTAAAGGTCTTTAATGGACATTTTTTTCCCTCCATACTAAAGTAGTAATGTTCCCAGAATGATAATAATCTTTTTTCCTCACACTGCTGAGCTGGGAGTGACCTCACCTGACCCAATTGAAATTGATTTTGTTGTTGAACTCCTTGCTAGTGCAAATTAATCTTAGATCCATACAAGATCAGGGAAGCAAGACACAGAGTACAAAGACCTCAAGTACTGAGGGAAAAAATTAGCTCTGGAAAAAGTATTTTAAGTTTGGAAAGATAAATGGTCACAATGACTTGCTTTGATAGAACATCTGTAGAATAGGAGAAGAGAATGACAAGAGCTCTGTGAAAAAGCTGTAACTTAATAGCCTAATTTCCTGCCTAGACCCAAAGAAGTACCTGTCTGTTTCTGACAGTTGATGAAAATGCACCAGGATTTGATTTGCTCACTGGTGTGGGACAAGTTCAGTCCCATCTCTCCCTCAGCTCCCTTGAGCTACACGGATACAGCAGTCAGGTTCTATTACTGGTTTCCATCTTTTTTGTTACGGTAATATGACTTGCTTTTTTCTTTCTTTTCCTAAAGATATACCTGCTCCCTTTTCTATCTGTTTCAGTATTTGTCTTTTTTCCACCATAACAGCTGGTCCCCCTTCCTAACCATTTGAAACAATCTGCATTTCAATAAATTCCCATGTTTCAAGAAATGTCTAAAGGCAAAAAGAAACCTTACCTTTGCAGACACATGATGTCATTCTCACTTAGAGCATCTGTTCTATGCTGCTTGGGTTCTCCAAGTGAACGCCAAACATGCCCAGCACAGCGACCTTACTTTTACTGTCTGTGTAGGATTCCTCTGCACACCATGAGCTTTGACAGAACTCAAAGTTATCTGATAATGCAGGGCCTCTGCAGCCTGTGTTACTATAACTGAGAACCTCTGATTTAATAAGCTAAATACGGAAAAAACTGTGTAACAAACAACTTCATCTTGAGAGTTATGTGCTTCTTGAAAAAAAAAAAAATCCATGATAAATGTTATATCCTGAAATAAAATGTTCCAATATTGTATAAATGAATGTTAAATAATTTAAATGGAATAAATTAAGACTCAGCCATTGTACAAAATCATTTATTGTAGATTTGGAAAAGATGTGAAGCTAAAAAAGGGGGGAGGGGCCAAGGAAAAAAAGGCAACAACTTTCCTAATTTCAGTGTGTGAACTGAATACACCTTGATTTGCTAATTTAGGTGTTGCACAAACACCTAAAGAATAAATTCACTGTTTCTTCATTTACTTTTGCAGGGAAAATAATTTTTGCTTTAAAATTGGAATAACTTTGGAAATAACTTTTGATTAACAAATCATTTTAAAATATGAAACTAGAAATATAGTCAGGAGTTTAAGAACACAACAACAGAAAACCCATACAGCATTTCCCAGACTGCTTGAAAACCCCATGAACTACAGAGCTAAGCTGTCATAGATGAATGTGGACTAAAATGTAAATCAGGACTGAATTAGTCAGAAACTTCAATGTAGTTCCAATGTCACAAAGAGGAAGGAGTTAGGATGTGTTGTTTTCTAGAGAAACTTTAAATTCCAGTCTATTCAAACATAAATTATTGAAACAATCAACTGATGAGGAATAGATGAGGAATATCAAGGTCTAGTGGATAAATAATCTAATCAGCTCACTTTTGTCCCCTTGTTGTTCTCCTTTACTCTCCCTACGTATTTAACACACACTTACTTGCACAGACCTGCTTGCACAGATCTCCTGTTTCTTGCTGTTCTCCTTGCACAGCAGAATCCTGATCTCAGTCACAGGGCACTGTTTTGTTGTTTGTATTGGCCCACAACCCAGAGCTAAACGAACACGCCCTGAATACGTCCAGATTCCCTTGAGCATGAAAGATAGAGGAGAGGTGTGCAGGACTGCTCCTTGCTAGCAGCTAACGTGGCCCTACTTGTAGGTCAAGATGTGTTCACAGCTCTAAGACTTACAGCTCCTGCAAGCACAGCGAGCCTAGAGAACCCGACAGCATTTGAGGACGATGCTGCCATTCCTCAGTTTAAAGTACAACCCCCATCTCTCAAGGGCTAAACATGAGAAACTCAGAAATATCTAGGAAAGACAGAAGCAGGCCTTCTGGGTCAACATAATAAACTTCAAGGGAAATCTCCAAAGACCTAGGAAGTTAGGCTGTATGAGGCAAAAAGCCAAGCATTCCTACAGAATAAACTTCAGATCCAGCAAATACCAGTACTTTATTCTCATATGATTTTTTTTCAATAGCTTAAGTAATATTTTATTTATGGAAGACTGGGGCCATTATGATGTATTTCTAAGTGTAATGATGATAGATACAACAAATGTAATATGTTAAGAGTTAACAAGAATATTCAGTAATAAATAAGCAGTCTATGCCTTTCTCTTCCCACATCTAAGGATAAGCTGAAAAATATGTTTGCTTTGCATCATGAAAGAGTGATAATTTTAGAAATTGGATCATATTTCATGACAAAGGAATTTGTATTAACATTATGGAATGCAAATTATGAAGCAATTTGCTTGATACATTTTTGCAAAATTCCGCTTATTTCACTGGAAATATGCTAGCTTGTGCCTAGGCAGAATTATTCTTGCAATAAATGTGTTTAATTTCAGAGATTTGAAAGCATTACTAGGAAAGCACTGTTTATGGGAACAGTTCTAAAACTATCAGTAGTTAGATGCACACTAGAAAAATGCAATTATCCTTCAGAGAATTTAAAAAACTGTACAAAATAGCTAGAAAATATAGGATGTTTATTGACGGGTGTCTCTATTCCATGGCAGTGCAGTAGCTATTAAAATACTGTTTTTTTAAATACCAGAGATAATGTCTGTGATGACAAATAAAGTACTGAAATTTAATATAAAATAAATCTAACAAAATCTGGCAACATTATCTTCTCAAAGATATATTCTAGTGTTTACCCTTTTTAAGTATTGTATTCATCAACAGTCAAAACCAAAACTGATGACTAATCCAGAATTCACTGAACTACATCAGCTGTCTGAAAGAAGAAGTTTAAATTGAGAAGATATCACCCATGCATTCATTATGTCCACAGAAGCAAGACATTCTTTTTGTTTAGCTTACTCTCTAAAGGGTACAAAATACTAAAGAAATCAGAAAACACTTCCTGATTGCTGATTTAACCAGTCAAAACAGGTTATGTTCATTTAGAAATACAGATCTAATCGATATTCCAATTACAATACACAGTAAAGCAAAGAGGAAAAGAAGTCACAAAAAGTTATTGCAAACATGTCTCTGTATCTGCATATTTTCCCCACAAGTAGTATAGTTGTTTATGACACAAAGTTCTAGTGTGCAAGACAATAGAAATGTCCAATAACATCAGAGTAATTTAAAAAGTTAATTTTTAATATCTTGAAATATCTCAAAAAAGTTCAGTATAGTAGAACTATAAAAATTCATTGTAGTAGTTAAGAATTAAAGCACTGTGAAAAAATTCTTCAGACTTTTAGTAAGTCTCAAACATCTGTAGCATGTAAAAGTTTATAAAAAACACAATAAGGATTTCTCCAGAGTCTAGCTGCCATTTCTGTTTAAAGGCAGTAGTAAACTCCAAATGTGGGTGCTACAATATATATTTAAAGCAAGCCCCAGCCCACAGACCCTCACTTTCCCAAAGAGTTTGCCAGGAAATATTGTTCTGGGTATCAATAAAATCAATTGGTTTGATCAGCTGAATGTTGTGAAGAACTCACATTTTTGTCGGTTCTGCCTAAGGGGAAAAAAATGATTTTGCATGTGGCCTGTGAAACACTGTCTGTCCTCATGATCAGCAATATATTGAGCTGTTAATGAGGTTAGAACAGAGCATTGAGCTGCCATGCAGGTGGGTCCCTAACACACTTTTTCAGGCTTGCTCTTTGAGTAGTTAAAAAATGTTGACTTGAAATGCCCCTAGGATCTTGGCTTATTTAGACCATAACGGATCTGCTGTCTGACCATCACAAGATGGGAGTGCATTGCATGACCAGGACTAAAACCAACTTTCCAGAGTCAAAGTTAATTCAGTCATTTGGAGAACTGATCTTCAGATTGTTCAACACAACCATGGGAAAACTATGTGGGAACCTCTTCCAGTATTAAAGAAACAACCCAAATGCCAGACCTAACAGTAGTTCACAAGGCAATTTTGGGTTTAAAAAATAGGCAAATTTCTGTTGTGGGATAAAAATACACCAACAGGCCAAAATCTATTCAAATAAGTGATTGGTAACAATCATTTCAGTTATCATAATTAAGTTCCTGGAACAAATGGAAACAGTTTCCAGAACTGGAACCACAGTAGCATCTGATGATATAAGTGCAGGGATTCTGTTGTTGGTTGCAAGCCACCAAAAATAGTCCTACATATTACACAGGAATGACAGAAGTTCTTGTTTCCCTGAAATTCTTCTTCTCCATTTTTGCCTTTAAACTAGCATTCCCTGTGTAGTTACTGCATCAAGTGATTAAAGCCCACTGGGCATATAGATGTGAAAATCTTCATAATATTGTTTTCATGTATCCAGATTTGAATTAGCTTCTGGTATAAGCAGCTGGTCCCTTTCCTTCATCATCTGGAAAGAAACAGAGTTATGCTAATTCTTGTTCAAAAAGCTCTTCAGTATGGTTTTAAGTGTAGCTGATCTGAAGCACACAACATCGGTACCAGGTCTGACTCCCTCTGCCATACCTTAAGCAGTATCTCACCAGATTTTTGTGTGCTTAAACTCCTTCACATGCTCTCATGGCACAGGACATAGCCCAGGGTACGCTGCATATACACAGGGTTTTGTAACCTATACAAGCCCAATTGAGTACCCTTCAGCCTGGTGCTATGGTTCTTTGCCAGAGCTGAACATATTCACTGGGAAAGATGAAGGTGATGGGGATGGTCCGGTCCAAGGTGAGTTCCAAGCGTGAAGTAGAACACAATGGTAGAGGCACAATTGTGAAGGAGCTGTGACAGAAGGGAGAATATCCACAGATGAGTTGCTTTGGAGTCTACCCCCACTGCCATGGTACAGAATTCTAAACAGCTTATATTGGCTGATAAGAAATGGGGATATCAACCCCTGGGGGATGAAACAGGATGAGGTGTTCCAGCTCCTTCCTCAATCCACTGCTCTGTTTCATGGGAACATAATGATGCTAAAAACATTTCAAGGGAGTAGAACTCCCTTCCATGGGGGGTGGTGGAGTCCTTTATCTTCCATCCATGGGAATATTTCCATTGCTGTAAAAGTATTCTGGATTAGACCCTACATCTTTGTCTCTTTCCAGACACAGATAGTCCCACTAGCATTTACCTGTAATAAAGTGCAGTGTGTTTGCCCTCCTTCCATACAATCACAGCATTTTTCTGTGGCCCCAGTGATAGTAGATGCCATCCTTAAAGGGCACACACTTAAGCAACACAAAACACTCATGTTTGTTACTGCATAGCGTGTAGGTAATTTTTTCTTGACAAGGCTTTAGTGTATCAATGGCTGTTAAACACACTTTTGCCAAGGGTCTGCAAGGCATCTAATTTATGGCCATTGCCTAACAGACTGTTTAAATGTTAATGAATCAGGTAGCTGAATTACATGCATGAATTGCTGCATATAGTTATTTTAGACAGGCTGCAGTGGATGGAATTACCAGTGCAACTCACCTGCCACTAATACTAAAATGTGAAATTTGTTTCTAAGTTACACATGCATATAGTCCAGCTTCAGCATCAGTAGCATTGGGTAAAACTGTATGGTTGCCGAGTTAATGAATTTTCTCCTGCCTCTTTGTATAAGCCTTTAATCGTGTGCTTAGAGGGAATTGCAGGCAAGGGAAGAAATTGCTTTATCCCTCTCTTTCTCAGGTGGAAGCTGTGATCATATGTATGAAGGGTACACTGAAAATTAATCAAATATTCTGTTTTAATAATTTTATTGCATATTAGTGTAGGATGTTTCACCCTTCCAAATCAGAACTGCTCTTTGTTTCCCTATTTCTTCACCTTTTAATGCAAATCCCTAACTAGAAGGGTATTTTCCGTAATCATATGGAAACACAGAATCAATTTGTTCTTGAGGGACCTCAAATAAAAGTTATGAGTTTTATGGTCGATTGATCATTAAAAATATTTCTGCAGATGACTCAGAGGTCCATAGCAATTATAAAATTCTACAGGATTCCAATTTGAATAGCTATTTTGAGAGGCAGAGTCTCAAAATACTATATATAGTGTGCTCATTGAACACAAACAATTACATTCCTATTTTTTAATAGCCCAGAAGGAAGAAAAAAAAAGAAAGAAAGGAAAACATGGAAGCTTATAAACTCTCTTAAAATAAAATTAATTTTAATACTTGATTTAAAATCCTGCAAAAACACATAATCACAGTTGACACAAAAATTCTATGTACTTAAGTCATCTAATGATATAACACAAAATCCTAGAAGGAAAAAAAAGCAATACATTCCTCATAGGCAACAACAGATTATTAAATCTAAGAAAGTTCACTCATATTAATCTTGAATTTGCACATGCAAATCAGGCTCTTCTTGGCACCAGTGAAGGGAAGCCTCATTAAAACTGTAATATTAAAAAAAAAAAAAAAAGCCTAAAGGGGAAGCATTTTATTTACTAGGAAAAAAAATCATAAGTATTTTGGCCTTTTTCAACAGCCCCATCTGTCCATTAAATACCATGCATTAAAGAGACACACCACAGAGTGGATACAAAATTTGGATGCAGAGTTTTGCAGGATTTTTTCCAGTATTTTGAAGATTTCTGCTCTAGTAGGTTTTTTTCCTTTCCCCTCTGCTCTTCTCTGCATTCACTTTTTTGATATATTCCCATATTAATCTATTTCACCACATCTCAAGCAGTGCTGACGCTTTTGTATTTCCCAGTTGCTCACACATACACATTTAAACAACTATGATGCAATCCCCTCCCATAAGACAGGGTTTAAGTGTAGTCTCAGCTCCTCTTCACACATTTTCATGTCTAATTGCTTTAAAAGAGGAAGGGGTTGACAAAACTTACTTCTTGATATTTTTTTCACCTAAAGAAAAAAAAACCTAAACAAAAGACAAAGGCTTAAATATCTTTCTTATATCACAAGTCCAGCTGCATACAACTATTGGCTAAAATAAACATAGCACAATTCTTTGTTTATTTATACAATAAATTATGCACAAGGAACCTTTATTCCTAAAGAAGGCAAACAATGAGCTACCATATTATTGATAAAGGTTATGAGCATACAAAGTAACAATGCCAGCGGCAGCTGCCTATATTATTCTAGAGGAATTAAACATCAGATTTTCAGGTACCCTTGGGAATCTGAGGATTACAATAGGTATCAGTATTTGAAATCCTTCATGGCAATAGCTTTTATGTATCTGAAGGGATGTGAACTACCTAAATCAAGACACAACTTTTCAAAATCCTACTTTGCTTTAAAATCTAGGCCTTAAAAGTTAGTAGAGGCTTTACTATAACTGCAACATAGATCTTCTGTAAGCTGGCTGGAGCAGCATACAACATGAATTCTCATAAATCTGTTAGTGTAAAATTCTGATATTGATCTGGAAAGGATCTGCAGAGACTGTATGTAAGAAAAGTAAGCAACAATGAAATGTTAAAAGCTCCCTCTTCACTGGCAAAGTCCTAGCAATTTTGCCCAGTTTTCTTCTATCCACATCCCTGACCACCATCAAATACCTGGTACTTTCATGGGATTTCCAAGTAAAGATGTGCACCACGAAAATGATCCTACAGCTGCAAAAAGCAAAACACACCATAATCCTTGGCTGCCATGCAGAGCTGTTCCCGTTCAGAAGAAAGGAATATGCAGAGAATGAGACAAGGAAAAGCCATTTATCTCCCCCCTAGCTATTAGTCAAGGACATCTATAATTACCATTCTTTGCAGTTTCTCCTTGATGGTGCTGCTTCTTTTGCAGCAACCCTCTAATTCATGCAGGAATTGCATTTAGGTAACTGTTATCCTTTCCAAGTTCTGGTGCTAGTTCTGAAAAAAATACTGACATGCAAAGAAATAACATGATTTGGTTTTGCTTGCATCTTTTAGGGTTTACCCTTCCCTCCAGTGTTAGCTCTTTGACTTTCTAATAGAACCTTTTAATGAATAAGTTGACCACGCACATAATCTGTGGTGAGAGCACAATGCCCACTCACCTTTCAGTTAATGCTGCATGCACAACACTAGAGAAGAAAAGAAGCATCTTAATAAGAAATATGCATGTACTGACAGAACTGAGAAGTCATTAAACTAAACCATTTTTTGCAGAGAAGCAATTAAGACAAGATATTGAGATCCTTATTCAGAAGGTTTTTAGCCCTTAATTAGGTAAAATTGCCACCGAAATCTATTGATTTGTGGAGGAAGAGAACAATGGGAATTATGGGAAGATTTCAAGACATATAAATAACTCTCATGGACTATATTCTGATTTTTAGTTGTCCTTTCCATGACTAATTAGAAGACTTTCAAGGGTGAAAGACAGAAAAGTATCTGCAGGACACAGAAAAAGATAAAAAAAACAATTGTTTGTGAAATTAAAGGGTGCTTGAGTTTCCATCCTAAGCAGGCTGCTTCCCAGATGTCAGACAATGGAGAGTTCTGTGCTCAGAATGCCAGAGGGCTTTGCTGTCAGACAATACTGGAGGCCTTCATGCTGGGTTATATGTACAAAATTTTTCTTTTCCAAAGTGAAGATAACATAATACCTTTCAATTTGTAGGTAGCACAAGGTCCTCATAAAGCTGCATTGATAAAATCTTTTCTTTCCTCGGTGAATTTCCAAACAGTTCAAAAGTGCTTTTTAAAATGAAGTAAACATTCTTAGTATCCATCTGTAAGTTTCTGATAGAAAAGTACAGAGTGTAATTGAAAACAACTTCCCTGTTTTGTAAATAAGTAGAAAAACCACATTCACTGTTACACTCTTAAACAAAAGCATGCACAAACAGGTAATTTCGGACTCCAGTCATATAGCCATATAAATATTCATGTGGGCAAGTACACTAGTACAAGGCCACTATAACTAAATGGACATGACCACTATTCACACTGAATACTGATATTTTGGTATTTTACACTGGGACTACTCTACCCAGTTTGCAGCTTTAAACTTGTACAGGTAAGGCTTCTTTTAAAAGCAGTTCTCTTGTGTGAGTGGCAATTGTTTTAGTCAGGACTAGTGCATTACAGATACATGAATAAACATTTCTTCTGTAACTTCCACATTTGACTTGTGATTTTAAAGGAAAACCAATTTAACTTTTCATTATTTAGTCAAACATAGGGACAAGTGTAAAGCTAAAATGTAATTTCCAAATTCATCTTTACTCCTGCTATTTGTCAACCTATTTAAACCCTAAGGAGGAGGAGAAGGAGAGTTGCAGGCAGAGATTTTATTATTTACCAAGAAACACCCAGACAGAGGGTTATGATCTGCACTTTCTAGGTCCTAGCAAAATAGTAAGTGTTAGCAATCCAGTCTTCCTTACATGCAGCACCTATTAACATATCAGGTATCTGGCAAAGGTCTCCTGAAATAAGTTTCATGTAGGAGCACCTGAGAATGTTTGGAAGGGCACATCAAGTTAATGCCACAGCACTTGTCATATCAACTATGAACTGAAAATACGTTTACTGAAAATTTTAGGTGCAAGGAGACCAAATTTCACTGAAAATGATGTGTGGTATGCAAAGAAATAGCATCTAATACAGTTTTGTAAACAGATGAAATTGAGAAGATCATATGCTCATCAAAGCAGAGTATTCTTGCTGTTTCCTTGCACATTTTTTGTAGAACCAAGCAAGGCTTAGAGAGTCTTTTGCAAACACTTACAAAGAGTTAGTTAAATTTGTCATCAAAAGGTTATTTAATGTTTAAATTATTGACTATACTGAGGAAAGAATAACAGAAATATATACAAATATATATAATCCTTAAAATCTTTCCTTGGTTAAGTTTCTATCTCTCTTCTATCTTCCTTTATTCAGTCCGCTATCAATGATTTCAGTAATGCTTACCAATTTCACAATGAAATAATATTTTAGGGGGAAGGGAATGCATCTGGGCTGTGGAAGCAGGCCCAAGGGTGGTAAGCCTGAGTTAGGGGTGAAATCAGCAGCCCAGCTGAGGTGCATGTACACCAATGCACACAGCATGGGTAACAAACAAGAGGCCATGGAAGCCATGGTGCACCAGCAAAGCTGTGATGTAGTTGCCATCACAGAAACGTGACTCACGTGGCTGGAGCACTGCACTGGATGGCTACAAACTCTTCAGAAGAGAGAGGAAAGGGAGAAGAGGTAGAGGGGTGGCCCTTTATATTAGGGAGGCTTTTGATGCCAGGGGTATTGAAACTAATGAAGATGGAGTTGAATGCCTATGGGTAAGAATCAAGGGGAAGGCCAACTTCTGTGTTATCACAGAAAAATTCTAATTTTACATAGGTAGTGTGTAAAACAAAAATGCTGGAAACAAGATGGCAATGTGACTTCTAGGCAATGGAAATTCTAATCTGCCATTTCTGACACTTTCTATTCAGAATTAAAATTGTCTTTGCTATTTACAGTGATAATATAATGACTGATTGTGAGAACTACCGTACAATAATTTTCAAATAGAAACCACTGTGCTTTTTAGAGACTGATTTCTTTTCTTAAATCAAGCTTAACAAAGTGTGAAATTAATCTAGATAATTGTTTCTCATATTTCTCCTCTCAGTGCTTCCTAAAACTAAAAGGATATAATAGTCTCCATTTATTTCCCAGTGTGCCTGTATTTAATAAAAGGCACATGCACACATGCAGAAAGCACAGACTCACCTGTAGTCAGCAGGAAGGTCAAAGGGCCCAATGGGCACTGAGCAGGATCTCCCTTCCTGGTGGTCTGCAATGATAAGAGCTGACGTGGGGCAGTAACAAGATCTTCATGAGTACAAGGAGTTAACCTTCTCAGTTTGATGAGATCTCACTCCCATCTAGAAAGGGGCACAATCACTTCTTTGTAAAACCACTCTGACAAATTCATGTCTACTTATTTTTGACCCCTTTCCAAACTCCACACTCAAGCTCTAATTTTTTTTTTATTAATAAATAAAATAATGTGACTTGGGGATGGATTTCAACTAAAGTAGTCATACTTGCATAAATAAACAAGGTACAAATACTGTAAACATCAGAGGGAAGTACATTTTGGTGAACTTTGACTGTTGCTGAAATTTTTGGAGTAGATGGGATATCAGCCAAGTTCAGGATGTATAAAAATCTGTCTTGGAGCACAGTTTCAGTCCACCTAAAGTGTCTGTAGCAATGTGCTCTCTCAGGGCCAGATTCACTACTCTATTTCAATCACACCACAATGCAACAGTGATGCCAGACAACACTAAACTGAACTTTCTCATCACTTAAGTTATACCACACATTTTCTTCACACAAGAGACATCAGGAATGTGTATGAATACAGCCTTCCTGGGGACATTTTTACATTAAAAAAAAAAAGTTAAAATGTGTCATCTAAATCACAAAAAGGAAACTGCTCACCTGACTATAGAATTTTGTCTCCATATGTCTCTTTGATTCCTCACATTAGGCAACAGGCAATTAAAACAATCAGCAGAACAGACAGGTTGCAGACAGCCAACTTAAATTTCACACTGCTGATTAATTCTGAGAGAATGAACACTACCAGAAGTTTCATTTTATTGTCATATGAATTTTTCACATTTAACACCATTATGCTTCTATCATCATTCTGTGACTAAAATGTGCTTCTTTGCACTTGACTTCATGTTTTAAACTTCTGTTTGCCTGCTAAGAGCTATCCATATACTTGTTGGAAGAGCATGGGATGAGCATATTTTGTGCACACAAGGTCTAATGTCACTCAAGTCAATATCCAACAAGGCATGTCAAATTGTAAATCTTTAAATGCAATACAAGCAGATAATTTGCCCATTGTAGTCAGGGCATTTGAAAGAACCAGTCTCTGGCCTTAAACAGGAAACAAAAAACTGTATAGAGATTTACTGCCTAGGTAGGGGACAATTTCACCTTCTAGTCTTTATTTCTACTCTAATATGCAGTAAGGAGAAAATACACTGGAAGCAGTCCAAATGCATGGAGGATAGGAAAGGAATCATACTATTAGGATGAAATAAATTACCCTCTAGCCTATCTTAATTGACACAAGGACTAGGCTAATACTGAATTAGAACGTCAGGAAAAGCTCTTATGTTACTGTGTCTTACTGGCAGCAGGCATATGTCCAAGCCAGCAGAGATCTGAATCTTTAAGTCAAAAAACGGATTCTGCAACAAAGGCAAGAATGGTTCCACTCAAAATCAGCATATCTTAGTCATAAGGCTTATGACTTATGACTTAGTCATAAGTCTCAAGAGCTCAGGAAGAACTAGGAAAAACAGGTCTCCATGAAGTTAAAGGACTTTCAGAAGCTGCAAACACATGAAATCCCAATGTGGTGGGTGCAAAACCAGCACACCCAGACAATGAGATGTCAAAAGGGTGATATTATTAAATGGGTTTACAGGTGCACTGTGCACTTGTAAGACAAGTAACTTAAATTCCAAGCTAAAGCCATCACATTAGAAGCTGAACACAGAATATACTTAAGTGGTGAATTATTTTATAATAATTGGGTTTTAGTCAAGAAATACAAACTCTTTAATGAAATCTAGAAGTTGATTAATAAACACTGTAAATTAGTAGCTCATAGTATTTTAATATTTTAAAATCAAGGAAAAAATCAGACAACGGGTGTTAAGTGAGTTGAAACACACTGAAGTATTTTCAAAAAGTGATTGCATGCAGAAAGGCCTAATCCTATTAGTGTCTTATAACAGTTTCAAAGAAAGACCTCATTCAGCTTCTTCATAAGGTTTAATGCAGTGATTTGCCACATGTAGGAATAAGGATTACAGGTTTCCCCCATTTGGTAGATTGTCTTTAGGAAAGCAATGATTCTAAGAGTTATGTCAGGTAATAAACTTAACATGGACCTGCAATGGAGTGGTTCAGACAGAAAATCAACTGCAATCCCTCAGTGTGAGTGAGAAATTATATACAGGATTTGAAAGATATGACACCTTTGTATATAGGAAGAACATTACTGGAATGCAGTGTTTAGCTCTAGTATCAGGTACCTGAAAAGCCGATTGACAAACAGGAAAGTCTGCAGAAACGAGGAGATAAAAAAAAGGATTATGACAAAAAATGCCTCACTACACACTCTTTTAAATGAAGAAGATGTCCAAAGATGTCTTTCAAATGCTCTACAAGTTGTTCATGAGAGAAAAGAGACATGATTTAACAGCACTTTTGAATTATCATCTGACATAATCCATAGAGACTGGAATCTGAGGGCAGCTCAAATCAGATTGCAAATAAACCAAACAATTTAACATCAGTAGTAATCAATCATTAGAACAGTTTACCTAGAGGTGTGATGGATTAGCTATCATTTGACATATTTACTACCAAGTATAAAGTTATCCATCTACAAACAAAAAAGAGAGGTCACTCAGAGTGTGCAGGTCAAACACGCAGGATAGGGACCCTATCCTGACATGAGATGGCAGGACTTTCAGACATTTTTGTGGATATGTGCAGAACATGAGATCCTTATACAAAATACTGCAGTCAAGAGACCTAGCATGATCATCAGCTGTATAAATAGGACACAAAATAGAAAAATTGAGCCATTGCCTATTTGTTACTATTGTCATAATGTTATACTGAAGTGATTTAACAAAATAGAAAATTAGTGAGACTTCAAAGGAGTCAGGTAAAAATTGTGAGTCACATTAAACTCTTACCCATTCCAAAAAGAAATTATGTTGCTTTGCACTGAGTTTAAATCAGAATTAAAAATATTCAGTGTTGATTTCCAGGAGTTCTCCATTACTGGGATGGTTGTTTTGGGTCTTATTTTTAAACATGTTATTTCTTTTCAATGAGGAATGTCTTTGCTCTTATAGAAATTATTATGGGGAAAATACATGTCCTGCATTATAAAATATGTCAAAATAAATATCTGTGAGGGTCAAGACTCTATGTTTTCCAAAATAATAGCCCTTTGATAGTGATGCATATGACCACCCACATGGGGGAATTTTATATACAGGTTGTCAGAAACAACACTCTTTTGGCATCTTGGCTTTGGAAAAAAAGTTTTCTTAGGAAGAAAAAAAAGGAATTTTTTTATTATTTGTTGAAAAAAACTCTTACAGAATCTACATAATTATATAAAAAGCTTTTGCTAAAACTTATTTATGAAATAAGGTTTTTCTTAAATAAGAGTCAAAAAAGTGTCTCCAAATCATTAGATTTCTCTAGGTATTCAGCCACAGAAATGGAAAATAGATAGTTGTGTCTTACCTAATTTAGAACCATTTCTAATAAAAAAACCTTTTTTTTTTTTTTTTTTAAATAAAGAAAGCCATTGTCATTGAAAAGTCAGCCTTTGCTCATGGGACATTTAGAAGGGAGTTTCTTTGCTAAATTTCTTTCATTAAAAAAATCAGATTAGTTCCATGTGCAAAACTGCTTAACAAGAATATTTTGTACTGTAAGGTAATCCAGAACACATTTACTCTTCCTACACTGTGAGCCACTGGGAGCAAGTGAGCCCTGGCCCCAGATCTTCCTGTATCCTCAGCAGGGCACATTCATGTGCCTGCAGTAGTCTGTCCATCCTCTAAGGGGATTTAACACCATTTGTGTGTGCTTATGTAACCCATTTGGGGCTGGTTAGGGCAGTGAAGGCCACTTGGTGCTCTCAGGGTCCCAACCCTTTCAACACCTCACTAAAAGTGCCAAAAAAAAAGGAAATGAGGAGCTGAATTAATTTCGTGCTGAAGAATTTGATACATTACAAGTTCTGCCTTATTTAACATGAAATTATTTCCAGGTTTGAATGCAAACATTCATTACTTTATTTATACCTCTAGGTAAGCCTATCTTCCCTTCCCTTCCCTTCCCTTCCCTTCCCTTCCCTTCCCCGTAATTGAAGTCTGCATCATCTCAGCTTTCCTTGTGGAGGTTTAAAAGGCTCTTGCTTTTACCTAGATCAAGATGATTTGCAAAAAAACAGGTTTGGAGAAAAGCCAGTTCAGTAATATTTTAATACATGGCCCAAATATGACTATAGGAAAATATATTTCTATCTTTGATATGTGGTTAAAGGGAAATCTCATTTCACTTATGAGATTACTGAGTACATATGAAGTACACAAGACTGAAATTGCTACTGCATTGCTAAGGATAATAACAAAACAATAAAATAAGAACAAATTTATGGAGATTCCTTTTTTTCCCTTTATTATACACTGTTAGAAAAAATGAATTAAAACAAATGTCAGTATAATGGATGGAGCAGATATAGTTAAAATAGTTTTTTAATGTATTTTGCCACCAGCTTCTTTAGAAAGAATAAGAAAGTAAAGATACTAAAATTAATTAATACATATATGGAAGTAAATGCCAAATCTTGTTATTTGTAACGGAATGTAACAGAATACATTTTGAGGTTTTGTTTTTAAAATAAAACACAAAAACATATCCAGAACTAAACAATTTCATTGAGAGGAAATGCTTGAAGAGGTCCTCTGATTTCTTAGTGCTCACCATAGAATTGAGCAGTTTTACTTGCTGAAAGTTGTTAATGGATGATGAATTTAATAGTGCAGCCATTTTGCTTATGTATCTACTTTAATAGCTTCAAAAAATATGATTTTAACTACAAACATTTCAAATTTTAACTTTGACATATATCTCACAGATGCAGCAATTTCAATCAAGGCAAGGAGTCTCATGATTGTCTGGACTGTTTGTCTGTTCACCAGTGAGCACTATTTGGCAAAATACCTGTAGTAAGTAAAATGTACAATACATTGTCTTTAGGCTTGCTTTTTTCCCCCTTTTTGTTTTTAATACATGTGCGCATATCTGAGGGCTGCCAAAGTGATCAGCATATAATAGCAGAACAAAACCAAAACACTTTAAACCCTTTACAAGAAGTTTTAATAAGACTTCTGATATGATAAGAAAAAGACATTTATTAAATCCACTTAACATCATCTCTAAAACAATTAATTGTTCCAAGTTTCTTTAGAAAATTATGCAATGAGTGAACAAGTACATGTCAAATCACTTTGTAATTAAATTCATGCATTTGTTCCTGTTTTAAAAATGGCCACATATTCCATCTGCCCATGCAAAATGCTTAAGTATTTTCAGCCAACTTCCCTAAGTAAAGCTGTACACCCATCACAGGCAGCACACTTCACTGTTACAAGGGCCACAGCTGCGAAGTACCATAATCAAGGACAAGAAATCACCTTTCTTTGTTGTTCAATTTCTTCTGTTAAGAGAATTTCAGAATGAGAAAGGTTCAGATCATAGACTCTTTTTACAAAAGAATTGTTAGTATTTTCTTGAGCTGGCTGGAACTGCTGTGTCACCTGCTTTGAATGCAGTAACAGATTTTTTTTCCAAGCCTTTTTCTAAAAGGGGACCTGATCAGGGAGGGATAAGCAGACTTAGTGCAAGCTACTTTGTACTGAAATATTCTCATGATTGTGCACACGTCTTCAAGGCTTCAGGAAGTTCTGCCTAAAATTGGAAACCCTGAACAAAAATTCTTATTGAAGACCATGGTGACTCATCTTTTTCTCTGGCTTTGGTATTTGCACATGCAGTTTTGGCATTTGGTGCAGTTGGAAGGACTCCCCAGAAACCAGCTTTCTGTAAGAGCCCTCACTTCATTTGCAGTTCTTCAGTTAATGTCACAAAAGCTAAAAAAGCACAGAAATTTCAGCTGCCTGTTAAAACCCTCAGGACTCCTATCAGGCAGAGAAACAGTAGAGCTACTCCCTCAGACCAGAACAGGCAGAGCTGATCTTCTGGTTAATTACAGGGTATCCTCTGGAGAAAAATAAAAATCAAAGAAAAAAAAATCAAAGAAAAAACAGAAAAATATGAAAAGGAATCTGAAAAAAAAAAAATTCTTAATGTGGTGGCAAATGAATTACCCTGATGCTGTGGGTAAGAATGAAAAACTGTTACAGAAAGCTCTGAACACCCTGGTGAATCACCAAGGGCTCTCCTCAGCCAGGCAGGCAGAAGTGCTGAGCTGAACTGATTCTAGATGCTGCTCTGGATTTCCAGTGGTACTGTTATTTTTCACCCTGAGGAAAATAATTAAAAATTCTTCCCCAGATCTGCTTTTTGCATATCAACCCAGTTGTACTAAAACTCTCAATTCAGCATTTCTTGGTGGAAAACAGGGAAATGGCAAAGCAGATTAGACCCACACAACCACAGTACTACTCTGGTTGGACAGCAGCTGTGGAGATCACCTAGTCCCATTCCCACTGCTCAGAGTAGAAGCTGCCAGAGAAGATTGCCTAGGACCATGTCCAGTCAGGCTTTGAATATCTCCAAGGATAGAAACTCTACAATCTCTCTTGACAGCCTGCTCCAGCATTTTGTTACCCCAACCACAAAAGACTCCATCAGAGCTGTTGAAGTCAACAGTCAGAAGAACCTTAAGAGTGAACCAGCTGAATAGTTTTAAGATATCTTCTGATTCACCTTCTGATTCAAAGTGAACTGATTCACTCTCCAAGCTCCAACAGAGCTTAATACATGTATGGTCTTGAACTGTCTCCACAAAAAAACCCAGCAAAACTATCCATCTGTTCACTTCACAGCAGCACTTAGAGGCTTCTACAGTATCTTTTCTGTTCATGATTCCAGATGTATACTGCAGCCAAGCAGGTATCAATAAATGGTTCAATGCCCCAGGATTCAGCTTTCTGAGGTTATGGCTCAAAATTATTAAGACATAGAAGAACCTAAAGCAGACTAGTAATTTTTTTGTTGTTTGATACTAAATCACTTATATTCAATTTATTTTCATGAGCTTTATAAAATAACTCATAGCAAAAGCACAGAACTACATGGAGCAAATCTATACCCACATATTCCTATTTTCATAAGTATCTGGTAACCTATAACAAATATTTCTGATTATATTTCATTGACCAAGTGTACTAGAAGCTTTCATCTCACTGGAACAACTGTTCTATGGATTTCAATACTTGTTGATGGGCCATAAGGCAATTTCTCAGGTACAAACTATTAGGTTGACAAATTGTTGACAAAAAAGACTGTGGGATGTAGGGTGGCAGACTGCAGAGGGCACAACAGAATGAGAAACAGACAGGCAGTATAACCTGCCAACTGGCAAGTTTCTGAAGTGTGAAGGTTGGTCTCACACTCATTCTAACACTCAGTGCTGCAAATTCAAATACTTAGCCCTGGGGTCAACATTTGCCAGGAGTAGGAGTTAGCCTTCCAGTTCAGATTCACTGTAGTAATAGTAGTATAAAGAGGTGGAACAGAAAAAAGAGATGCATGCACCACCACTATTAAGAGAAATAATGAAGGAGATCCAGAAATACATAACAAACACTGAGGTAAAAAAAGATGAAAGGCATTTGTGCGAAATTGCATTGGCCTCAACTCTCTGACTACCTTAAGCAAAAGAGTGAAACCAGTGATGAAAAACGTAGACTTTTTTTTTAATAGAATCATAATGTTCTGCAGAATTATAATAATCTGATATATTTGATAGAAAATTACATGAGATAAATGCACAATGGATAAAAAGTACCTGTTTAGTAAAATGGCAATGATTTAAGAAATCAGCTATTAATTTTCATGGGCCTATTTCCAAGTTCATTAGAGCTGATGAGATTTCAGTCATTAGTACAGCGAGCGCTGTTAGATCTAGTCCTGGATTTGGGTTATATTGGCTATTGCATTAGATAAGGATGTTCAGGCTAAATGTGAAATCAGTTAGGAGCAAATGTATTCCCTTAATCAAACATATGTGGCAATAATCACCTGTATGTTAAAAGAGAGGGTAATCAATCAGTAATGGCCATATTTTTTTTTTTTTCCACAGTTAAATGATGCCAATTTATATCACCTTAGGAGCTAGCTCAGAACATTTTTGATGGAACCTGTGAAGACCTCAGTTAAGCAACACACAAAAATCATAAATTATTGGAAATTAACCACTTGTCCTTAGAAATTTCAGCAGGGAAATAGCAATTGGATATTTCCTAATCCAGGGAAATTTTTATTTAAGGAGTCTGAGATACTCATTTCTAAGGTAAAATCAAAGGGCGCCATAACAGGAAGTTCTTCTGGACATAGTGCTGGTTGTTTTGGCTTTAGTTAATGTTTTGCACCATGCCAAAACATATTTGTCTTTAATCCTGTCACTTCTGAATCTTGGATATATATAGCCAGTTCAATTCTGAGCTCCAGAGGAGGAGTTTTTTAAGTCAAAAAGCTCATTCCCTCAAAAGTTAAATGTTTAAAGTTTACATAAGTCTGATCTCTTAGAACTTCATCTAAACACATGTGAATATCAGTTAATAGGACCAAAAGTGCCACACATTTCCTCTTACTGTAACGGAAGTAATTTGCACTCAGGTTAGTAAAAAAAAAAAAGACATCTCCTAATAAAAAATTGGAAGGGAGAGGTGTATTCAAAATACAGGCAAAGTTCTCCCATCCAAGAATACCACTGAGTATTTTTACAGGCTGTATTTTATATTTACTGAGTATGTCTACTCAGAAGTCCAAGTTTGTCCAGTTTGATTGGTACCTGTCAGATCCCAAAAGCTGGGTGACTTTTATTTTGCATTTGCTCTTACTTGAAACTCCAACTTGTGGGTTTTTTTTCTTTTTTTTTTTTCTTTTTTTTTTTTTTCGAGTTGGGATTAAAGACAAGAGATGTAGATTTTTTTGTTTGGATTTAGAAATTTTTTGTTTTATTTTTGTATAAATGTTTTTTGGGATTTTAGTGGGTTGGATTTGTAGAATAGCTTTTTGGGGTTTTTTTTATATTTGAAATTATATTTTTGAGGTAGATTACTAGTTTGATTTTTGGTTTATTATGAGGTGGGTTATTTGTTATTTGGGCTACTATAAGGGCTGTATTTGGATTTTTAGTATAAAATTTTATTAATTTGGTGAGAGTTTTTTTTATTTGACTTTTTATAGCATGTATTGTGAATTTGTTAAAATTGTGGTGGTAATATATTAATAATTATAAGGTGTTAGGTCATAATTATTGAATGTGCTTTTTAATAGTTGTTTGAAATAAGAAGAGTTTAAGGGTTTTTTTAATTGTTTTGTTTAGGTTTTTAATTATGTTGTGTGTTAGTGGTATTTATTTGGGTGTTGCTTGTTATTTACTATATTTTACTGGCATGGCTGTCATTTGTGATGATGCTATGCTGAAATTTTGTTGTTGTTGTTAATTTTTTTTTTTTTTTTTTTAATTTTTGCTTGATTGGTAAAATTGGGTATGTTACTTGAAGAATTTTTTGTATTATTATTTGAGGTGAATTTTGGAACAGGAGGAAATAGGATCAATTTTTTGTTTGGTGAGTTTGTGCCTTGTAAAGATGCTTTTTTTAAGTTTTGAGGTTGTAGGGGGTTTTTTGTGTAAAGAATTTGCGGTTTTATTTGCTGTTGTATATTAAAGTACTGGAGGGTGTAACAATAGAGGCGGCGAGAGGTGGCGCTGCAGCGCGAGGTCGGACATTTTGTTGGCTACAAAATGGCGTCGGCGGAAGTGCGCATGCCGGGTATTGGGGGCTGCCATTTTGTTGTACCGAGAAGTCTGCAGGGTGCCGCTGTTTTGGTGTATGGAAGGCGTGTACATGGCGCCGCTGTTTTGGGTTACTCTTAAATTTTGGGTACAGTCTCGGAATTGTAATAAAAAACGTCAGAAAAATTTTTGCAGAATGGCGCTATGATATGTAATTTGCTGGCTGAGGGGAGGAATTGCTGAAATGGTTATGGGCAGCTAAGGGTCTGTTGGCGTTTGAGAGAGAGTGGGTGACTGGGTAAAGCTCTTTGCTGCTGCTCTAGGCACTAAAGAACTGTTGTTTGGGATTTTTGGATCTGGGTTTGAAAGTTCTGGTTCAAAATTAGATTTTTGTTTCTCTTTCTGGTTTTTTGCAGTTTCTGTTAACTACTAACCAAACACAAAACAAAAAAAAACAAAAAATAAAACTAACAACAAAAAATCAAATATATAATCTTCACAATTAATCATGTATAAATATGAAAAACATTCTATCAAAATCACAAAAAACCACCCTACACCTCCTAAATTCTATAATAAATAAACATCCTATAAAAGTCACAAAATATTAATTAAAAGAACTTTTACAATAAATCCAAAAACAATTTCCTTCTACAAACCCAAAACCCCTATTTAATCCCTTTCTCTAAAACTCTGTAAACTTTAAACTTTGTAACAATACAACACTTAAAAATACAGCATCACCAACTTTTTTTTTTTTTTTTTCCTGTTAAGGGCACTGAAATACCATTTCCAGGCCAATTTTAATCCTGCATGGAAGAACAGAAATTGAAGCCCACTAACTCTATTCAAAATTGGCTTATCAGAAGAAGGTGCTCCTTGCAAAAAGCGTGTGACTAATTCTCTCTTATGTCTGTACTGTTTTCTTCTTTCTCATGATGCAAACCAGAGAATTACAATCCAGTTATTAAAACAAACAAAACTGGAAACAAGAGCTATTCAAATATGTCATTCATAGAAGGAGAATCACAAGGTAATGTAAGATTTCTATTGTCAAAGTGTTTTCAGGGGGAAAGTCTGATAGCTAAAGTAAACCCCTTCAGGAAGAGCAGAGAGGAGGGAAGGTTAAACAAGGGTGAATTCTCTGTTGACATCTGGTTGAGTGAAGAAGAGACAAATAGAAGGTGTCACTCACCAGGCCTGAAGCAAACTTGATTTAGATATGCTGTGCTGCTATGTGAGAGGCATTTCTGTTAAAGAGTCATATTGTAAACTAGTGCATAGACATTATGGTCAGCCAACGCCCTAGATGTGACTGAGGTAATGGGTAAGTGTAATCAAAGATGAAGATTAAGGTGCAAAAGTTAGCACCAAGAAGAAAGTAGAAAAAGGGGTCAGGAATTTGTGCCAAGGTCTCTTGCAAGATCTGAGAAGCATGTCTTTACAGGAATTCTATAATGGAGAGGCAGGAGAAGGAACTACTTATGAGCATAATTTCAGATGAAAAAGTGCTTAGTTTCAGTGCTGTCTGCACATTTCCAAGGGCCAAAATACCAAAAGTAGAGTTGCAGGGGTTTACTAATATGTCTGAGAGTAAAGAATGGCAGGAGGCACAACTATTTGGTGTGGCCACCTCAGGAGGAGTATACTGCACTGTGTCCCTAGCAGGAACAGCTAGTGGAAAAACAGCTCAGAATTAATCAGATCTTTCTTCTCAGGAAATTGTGATGAAGTCAAAAAATGAAGGAAAGTTAAGAAAGGAATAGGAAAGTAATTTGTTTAGCCTTGTAGCTGTCTCAAGAAACAGACTATTGTAGTAGTTAAACAGAGTAAAAAAAACTTCCTAAAATGTATCCATTGAGTTTTTATTGTTTTTAGAAAAGCAATCACCTGTTAAGCTATATGGTTTGTTTGTTAGTAGGAGAAAATTACCTAATTGACCACCAGGCAATAAAGTCTGGTGGTGAGGACTTGAACTGGTGCTTTGCTGTAATTCTTTTAAACCAAACGTAGACTATGCATTGCTCTTAATCAGGTTTGGGGGACAAGCATCTGCTAAGCCTCAGTTTTTGAGTACTCTACTTTTAATATCCACAAACAGCAAAAAGAGGGTTTTTTCCCTTTCTTTTTCATGCTCCTTGACAACTCAGCATGCAATTCAAAAAGACAGACTGAGTTGATTTCTCAAATAAAAAGAGTTGCCTTCTCTCCTTTGCCCTTCTCCTTAATTGTATGATCCTGCTCTTTTCTGCAGCTGCACTAGATCTACTCAACAGATTCTTTGCTGATTCAATTTTGTTCATTAAGCCAGCAGAAAAAATATTCCATTCTTTCTGGGGTTTTTTCTGCCAGCCCAGTGACCTGAACTGGCTTGTCAAAGGGTCAGGCAGTGCCAGAGCAGCATGAAGTGGCAGGAGCACATAAGTGGGAACAAGAAAACAACCATTTTACCAGGAAAAAGACATTAGAAAAGCTTAGCCATCTACTTGCACAGCATCCACACAGACACTAAGCTCATAAGCAGGAACAACCTGAAGTAAGCCAGTACTGATCTTACCTAGAACACATCAGCTCACAAACTTCAATATTTCTCAAGCTGATTAGCAGCAGCTAAACTGTCCATACAACAGCACAGGGTGAACTCTTAAGTCATCTCAGTGTCAGTCACCTTTGTAGATGAGGAGAAACCCCAATAGGTAAATAAGTAAAAGGAAGAAAAAGAATCCAGTACATCAGCTAAGCTTTGCTGACCATCCATGTGTATGATCTCAAACTTCAAGTTAATTCAAGTTGGCTTAGTCTTCTGTTACTGAGACAGTATTTGCATTTTCTGGGTCTTAGGTCACACACATGGACAGTTACTATAAAACTGCTGACACACAAATGTGCTTGTGTGTCCAAGCCCTCAGAATTTTTTTTTTTTACTATTTTCTCACCTTCTTTCTCTGCTCCATTTTTACTTTTAATTTTTCATGAGGATGCTCCTCTGCTACCCATTAGCTCCTTTGGTGATCCTTGAATGCAGAATATCATATTAAACCTGACATCGATGTATACTTAAAGGCAGCATGACATAAAGTATTCCAAGTAAAGGTGGGAAAATATTTTTGGTTGGTACTTTTTCCAAAAATAAGCCCAGCTTAGTGTTAGGCAATGCACTTATATTCATCACAACTTCCATCTGATTGAAACAGCAATTAAAACTGTAAAAAGCATATCTAAATAAACATGCAGTAGACCCCAAAAAGAAAATTATAATTTTCTCCTATGGAGGTATCAGTGAAACAGTGAACATGATTCTAGCCATTCCACATGTTTTAAGCTTGTATAATGTTATTGAAAAAAGAAAAAAATTACTAGCTGAGAGAAAAAAGGCCAGGGTAAGTTGTGGATACTGTAGAGGTCACTAGCTATTTTAATGGCTTGGATGAGAGACCTTAAACAAGAGAAAAAATATCCTGGATGTATAATTAAATGTGTATGCAAGAGATTAAAATAATTAAGTAAAATTTACTGGTTTTCCAGTAACCAAACTATAAAAGAATGGATGGTGCCATGAAATACAGCTTTTGAAACAACATGAGGAGGCTTATGTTACTTTTACTGCTCAGCTGCATCTGAAATCCAGATGTGGGAATCAGTTATCTAGGGATGGTGATTTTGCCATAGAGAATTAATTAATAAAGATTTTGTTTGGAACAGCTATTTTTCGTAAGCAGATAATAAGAAAATATTTCTGATTTCTATTAGATATACATGTTGTAGTTCTCTAGGCCTTGTTCAGCTGTGGCATACCACCAATGCCTGTAATAGGGCCCAGGGCTAAGGAATGGGTACATTATACCTTTCACAACCAGTGAAATTATTCTAAAGTGAGATTCTATCTCCTTCCTCAGTTTTACCCTTCATTACAAACAATCATTTTTGCACAGTTTTGCAGCACTTGAAAGACTGTCATATGCTGTACAGAAAATATACAAATATACAGAAACAAGGTCACGACCCAGAGCTTGTTACTCGACTACAAAACAGACCCAAGCAAGAGCTACAAATAACAGCACAGGATTACAAAATGATAACAGCATGCTTCCTCACAAGTGACAAGGAGGCTGATCAAAACCAGGTCTCCAGACATCATGATGCAAAGCCTGATGGTGCCTGCTACTTTTCCTCCAGCTGCAAAGTAGAGTGATAGGTTTTCTTTTCCACTAGGTGATCTGCCGCAGGTGCCAACATGCCTATCCTTTGACAAACAGCCAGATGTTAAGGCTTTTACCTATGTCATCCAGCTCTCTCACTTCCAAACAATGTCTCCTGCTCAGTTTTGTTATTCTTTTTATGCTTTCTCACTGCTGTGATAGCCAGGTTGATAAAGACAAGCAGCTGAGATGCTTTGCTTTTCTCTGACTAGAAATTTATTCCATCTCTCCCTTTTTTACCAGATAGTGAGTATACTCTGCAGGAAAATTGTTTTTCATGGTATCCCCTCCAAAGCTTCATCTTTGCTGAAGGCAGCTCCTCATCAGTGAGAAAACACACAGCATAAAATACCCTGAGTAATACTTTTGTTTGTGGGTGGAAATATTTATTAAAAACAAAACAAATCCTGCTCAAAATACCTAGAAGTGTAATGTATTTTTCTTTAATAACAGAGCAACATAGAGCTGTAGACAGGATGTAGAAGAGGGGGGAAATCACAGGCATTTCAGTTTCAAATGATAAGCAGAAATGTGCAGGTGTTGTACATTAGATGACCTTCCCTATGTGGGTCACCATTCATCAGTACTCTGTTAGCAGCCTTACCTAGGGCAGCTTGATGTGTCTCATTTCTCATCTCTCCATACAGGAATGATCACAATTCTCAAGTATGTTTATGTTGGCTTACAGGCTGCTGAGCAGAGAAATAAATTTACAAATATTTGAGAAGTGTAAAAGCCATCAAAAGAGAAGAATTACAATAATAGGACTAAATTAATATTAAAGAAATGCAGAGTATAAAGTCAAAATCTACCTAGCAGTTATAATAGTTTCTCACTCAATAGTATCCCTGGTCCCTTTGTGATTTTCTCAAGAAAAAGAGGTTGAAGTATGGATACATTTGTTCTTCATTCCAGGCACAGCATATAAAGAGGTTATGGTGACATGACACTTGTGCTTGTGTATGCATGCCTGTGACTCAGACCTCTTTCATCTTGACAACAAAAGCTGTTAAGTGACCTATAACTGATACTGCTGATTTAGAACATCTTTTAGCTTGGACTTGCTTTTTTAGCTTTTATACAAGAGAGGAATTAGGGTTCTGCTACTGCCTGGAAATATTTGTGACCTAGACAGCAAGTATCCCTTCTGTTAGATAGATGACTGCAGAATGTCAAAGAAGTGTGAGCAGCTGGAAAAATAGTATTCCCACCACGAAAGTATATTACCAGTTAATGAATATGAAATTAAATTCTTTTTATATTCTACAAACCATAATTTAGGATTTTTATGTGGACAAAGCTTGAATTCACTTGGACTTGTGGTTTGGTTTTGGACTTAAATCTCCAATATGAAAAGAAGTAAACCAGTTTCACTTCAGTTTATTGTAGTGTTCATGTCTGTTGAGCAAGTTAAAAAAACATTCTGAATTAGATTAACAGTTACCCACAACTGAAATTCATCACAGAATTTGAACTAATGCAGATATAGTAAAAATTAAACTTCTAGGCCCTTGCAGCAGATGTGGCAGTAGCAGGACCTGAAGGTGTCCTGGCTCTCCCACCCAAAGGAATAGGAGGTTGTCTCTTAAACAAAAGTCTGTTGGCTTTTACACTGTGTAAAGTACACAAATGCAGGATAGAACCATTACACTGCATTATTTATCAGAAAGAAATTAACAGAACCAACTTCAGTCTTGTTTTTTTTGTTTCTTTTTTTTTTTTTTTTACTTTCTCTAGCTACTGCAATATTCTGAAAAAAAAATTCAAAATGCAGCTGAGCTTGGGACACTGCAGCAATTTGAACCATTACTATGTAGATGTAGGATTTTTATTGTCTTTTAAAATTTTCTATTCTTTCAGTTTCTGTGAACACCTCTCTGGAATACGGCATTCAGCAAGCGTGGTTCTGCAGCAGTATGTCTGCCCCACCCTCAGGGACTTCTGAGAGGTGACACTGGACTCCACCCCAACAGACTGAAAAGCTCCTTTGTTTGCCTTTAAGTGCCCTGCCTGGCAGCATTAATGTTTCACCACAGATCTCTGTCCTTCTATCCCAGCAGCTATAATGCTTCCTCCCCATTCCCTAGCAAAACCAAACAAACACACCACAGGCCAACAACAACAACAATACAAAACCCAACACTATTTCTGAAAGGTAAATGACTGGAAACTGCTGGCTTGTACAATCGAGGCTAACATATTGTCTGACAAATCCAGCAGGCTAGGTACAATCCATAGGAAATGTGTACATTGTGTCTGTTTTTGTAAATAGAACTGGTCTACCATTGGGGAGAAAGCTATTAAAAATTAGGGAGACCACAAATCACATCTGAAATTATTTGCAAAGCTCTGTACTGGGATCAGTAGAATTAAGTTTCAAGATTTGGCAGATGCTTCCTGGATGTTTTTGAGCAAGTTATTTATCAATATTTGCCTCCTCTTCCTGGAGAAACTTTCTAGCCTTTTTCTCACCCTATTGGAACTTGGGCTCAGCTGTGTTTAGAAGTCTGAGATCAGCCAGCACCTCAGGTAAATGATCTGCTGGTGACATTAATGATAATGACCATGAAAACCAGACTGATTTCTGTTTAGTGGGTTCATGGAATAAATCTATATGCAGTTAGCAGATGTTCAGATAACAGCTGAATATTCATGAATATGTTTGTAAATCTTGACACTTTGACAAATTTGCAATGAATGTCACTGCCTTCCTATTTGCTGTAGTCAGATTGCCAGTCATCTTATTGTCTGCAAAGTTTGACAGCCTTCAGAAAGAAAAAAACAATCAGACATTCACAGAAGTCAAAAGATGAGGTGAACAGTTCAGAAACAAATTGCAGTCTGGCCAGTTTGCTAAATCTGAAAAGTCTAAAAGACTTAGTAAATACTTACAAATACCAAATACATTCTTAGCTTATGGAAATAGTTTGGAAACTATTCCAGAGGAAAAAAATGAAAAGCTGAAATTTCAAATATTTTGTTTGACAACTGCACTTTGAGCAGCTCTTACCATAAGTAATCACAGATATCTCAAGAAAAATAAAAGCCACTCATGTTGTGGGTTTTTTATTGTCTTAATTTCTTTCTTTTATAACAGAATGAGAAATGTCAATTTGTCTATGGATAATTACACAACTTTACTTTGGGTTCTGACTTTTAATTGATGATTGGTCTTGAACAAGTCATTTAACTCACAACTTTATCCAAATATCAGAGCCTTATCCATCCCAAGGTGCTCAAGTGACATCTGTAGAGGGCTTGGAAGTCGGCAGAAGTAAAAACAAGGGGTAAGGGTTACAAGTCACAACAGTGGAAATTCCAATTAAATGTAAGAAAAAAATATTTATATGACAATGGTTAAGCACTGCATGCCAAGAGAAGTTTCAGAATCTCTGTTCTTGGAGAACTACTTGAGCAATGCAGCCGAACTCTGAAGCTAGCCCCACTTTGAGCAGGAGGCTGGATTTCATGTCCTCTGGAGTGTCTCCTCCTGCTTAAACTTCTGATGTTTAGAAATCTAGCATTGTAATGAGGGTTTTTTTGTGTTATCGACTTTCCAGTGTCTGAAAACAAGATGGACTAATTGATATGTAAGGACTCAGAAGTGCCCTAGCATGTGTACAGGATGACAATAAAGGAAATAGGAATCTAGGTACTTGCTGAATGTCAAAAGAAGCAGCAGGCTTCAGCATACACAGTTTTCCACATTGTTAGGTACAGCTGTAAATTATTTTTAAAAATCTAGAGAAAGGCATGCCTCCTTCAGCCACCAGTGTAATATCTGTTGGCTTCCACCAGAAAAAGACAATAAAGAGACAGAAAACTTAGGGAACATTTTTATTAATTTTTGAGGATAGGATGAGTTTGTATCAAAAGGTCAGGAAGATATTTGTGGCAAAAGTAAGTAGGTACTGCCCAGAAAAAGACTCCTATTACTCACTCCTGCTGTTCACACAGTCCTTTTCAGCATTCAGTCTCTGCTTTCCATCACCAAAAAACAGCTTTCCATCAAACAGGAAACAGACTAAAAATGTATATCTAATTTGCCAGTGGCTTGACATTTGTAACAAACCACTCAGAGCTGAGGTACAATGTTGCATTTTTTCAGGAGTCTTCAGTCCAGGCTATACTCACTTAAGTCTGCATGTGGCTTTTGCCTGGAATTTAGTAGAATAGAATAGAAATAGAAATAGAAATAGAAATAGAATAGAATAGAATAGAATAGAATAGAATAGAATAGAATAGAATAGAATAGAATAGAATAGAATAGAATAGAATAGAATAGAATAGAATATTTCAGTTGGAAGGTACTCAAAATGATCATCTAGTCCAACTGCTTGACTGCTTCAGGGCTGACCATTAGTTAAACCATGCATCATACATCATACAAATGCCTCTTAAACAGTGACAGGTTCAGGGCACCAATTACCTGTCTAGGAAGCCTGTTCCAGTGTTTGCCCACCATTGCAGCAAAGAAATGCTTCAGAATGGCAAGTCTGAATATCCACTGGGGCAGATGTGAACAAATCCCACTTGTCCTGTGACTAGATACCATGGAGAACAGCAGGAATAGCAGGGAACAGTGCCTTCATGGAATCTTTCTCTAAACTCACTATGTGGACCCGGGCATCACATGCAGTCCAGACCTGCACACAGCACTCCAGATGAGGCAGCACCAATGCTGAATACAGTGGGACAATCACCTCTTTTGACAGGCCGGTGATGCTGTGTTTGATGCGTCCCAGGGCGCAGTTTGCCCTCTTGGCTGCCAGGACACTGGTGATTCATCTCTGCATCTTGCTCCTAGTCATGAACACAGCCCTGCTGAGAGAAAAGTTGGCTCTGTGCCCTGAAAGACCAACTGTCTGCCTCTGGGAAGGCTGAGAAGTTGTAAGCCATGACTAGCCCTCTTCTTGGACAGCCTTGCTGGATAACAGGAATTGCCTCACTGTGTAAGCTGTGATACACAATACCCTGGCAAGGTCTCTGATTTACAGTCATCTCAGACAGACAGTAAAGAGATTTAAGGAGGCAGACAGGCCTAAGAACAGTTTACTGGAAACAGAATCCCAGAGAGGAAAAAAGACCCAGCCCAGACAAAAATAAATCATCAACCTGTGGAGTCACCATCCCTAGAATTGTTCAAGAATTTACTGGATGTAGCACTTAGTGTAGCGGTTTAATTGACATGGAGGTGTTCAGTCAAAGGTTTGACTTGATGACCTTGGAGGTCTTTTCCAATATTAATGGTTGTATGTTTCTGTTCTATAAACTGCAATTTGATCTGCATGCCCTTCTCTTACACAGAATGGTTATTTACATCAAGGTGTCTTCTGTGAAAAAGAGACCATTAGGAAATATGGCAGGAGGGACTCCTAATCCACTATATAAGTACTGAATAAGAACTTTGATACATTGACTCTTAAGGGACTATTTTCTTTAACATTTCATATAAATGCCCAATATCAGGCAGGATGAATTGATAAACACCAGCCATCCTCCAAATACTCTGATTATTCTCTCCCCCCACATCCTTGTAACACCCATTTTGAGGGCAGCCTTCTTGGGATGGTCCTGAGCTCTCCGAGTGCTGGAGCCCTTCCTCAACAGTGAAACTAAAGAATCTTCCTATGTACCTACCCATAGCTGAGACCCCTTCATCCTGCAGGAAATGCAACTAACAGAGCAAGATATGTTTCTGCCTCTCAGCTCCCTGTTAGCCTTGAGGTGGAGACTATTTCTACTAAATTCAGCAGAGCTAGAACTGATTAGCACCAAAGAGAGGGATTTTAAAATCAACAGCTTTGCAAAGGAGCAAGGGTGGGCAGCTCATCTATTAAACATCTTTACAAGGCAATAGATTTTCCCATTGGGAAGTCACCTTAAGCACAGCCTGAAATTACAGCCTTCTGAGCCTTACAAGTTCCAGAAGACCTGTGTATATTTTTTTCTTAGGTACATTCTACCTGCATCCACAGAAACAGCAAGGCCATTTTCTGCATTGGTGTCTATCACACGTGCTTAAGATAGTTTAAATAGAAAATTGTTGTTCTCTTTTACCCCCATGTTAAAGCAAATCCAAATCTTTCTAATTATTTCAGTTACAGTTTCTAAATTAAAGTTTAAAATATGATTATGGATACTGACTTCAAGCTGACTTTTGCTCTTAGCATTAAAAATAGAAAGTTAGAATATGACTTTGCTCTTTGGAAAAATGGATATGCCAGAAAATTGAGCATAGGAAATACACTTTTGTGTCAACAGCATTTTTACAGGAGGATGATGAGAACATGACGAGTGTCACTGTTTCAAACATCTTTCATCATTAATATTCTCAGATGGGTTTCATGAGGTAATTTATGAGAAATAAATTCAAGAGGCACTAAACCCAGAAAAGATTACTGTAAATGTATATGGTACATATTTCTTTTTAAAGCAGAAAGTATCTTCTTCATTAGTGGGTTTCTCTGAATTTGTGAGGTCCCAAGTTTAGCTAAAAGGTGTGACAAAATTCCAGTATAGTCTTGTCATGGCTTTACACTGCCCAAGACCAGGCACCCACGAGAGTTGCTCATTCACCCTCCCCTGCCTCAGCTGGGTAGAGGAGAAAAAAAAAAAATGAAGGGCTCATGAGTTGAGATAAGGACTGAGAGAAAACATTTCAAGGACAAAACAGGCTCAACATAAGGTTGCAAAGTGAATTTATTACTAACAAAATTAGAAGAGGATAATGAGAAGTAAAATAAGCCCTTCAAACACCTTTTTCCCCCCAGCTCCTCCTTCCTTCCCACTGACAGCACAGGGAGACAGGGCGTGGGGCTTTGGTCAGTTCATCACCGAGATTTTCTTCTGCTGCTCCAGGAGAGGAGTCCTTCCCCTGTGACACTGTGGGGTCCCTCCCACGGGAGCCAATTCTCCGTGAACTTCTTCAGCATGGTCCACTCTCACGAGCAGCAGCTGTATCACACCTGCTGCAACGTGAGTCCCTCCCACGGGCAGAGTCGTCCCAAAACTGCTGCAGCGTCGGTGACTCTTCCACAGCCCTCCGAGGACAGGCTGCTCCAGCCTGGAAGCAGGGGCCTCACTCTCTGCACTGGATCACAGCCTCCTCCAGGCATCCCCCCACTCCAGCATGAGCACCTCTCCCACGGGCTGTGGGTGGATCTCTGCATCCCCCGTGGATCCCCATGGGCTGCAGGGGCACAGCTGCCTCACCATGGTCTCACCAGGGCCTGCAGAGGAATCTCAGCTCTGCCTGGAGCACCTCATCTCCCTCCTTCTCCACTGACCTTGGTGTTTTCCCTCACATGTTCTCACCTCCTTCTCTTCTCTGACTAGAAGAAACACTATGTGACTTTGTTTTGATTTTCTTCTTAAATATGTCATCACAGAGATATTACCAGCTTCTCTCATTGGCCTGCTTTTTGGCCAGCAGCATGTCCATCTTCAGACAATCAAGGATTGGCTCTGCTGGACCTGGTGGAAGCTTCCAGCAGCTACCAGAAGCTTCTCACCTGCTACCAAAAACCAGACCGTGCAAAACCAGTACAGGTCTACAGTGCACACAAAATCTTCAAGGCACTTTTATTTTCTAAAAATAATTCCTACGGAATAAAACTATGCATATGGAATAAAATCTTTCAGAAGCAAAAAAGAAAAGCACTGCATGCACCAGTTATATTTTTTTGAAAATGGAAAAGAACATGTTTTTCCTACAAAAATATTAGTTAGTAGCTGTCTTCATAAGACTTTCAAAACCTAGCAACTCAAATTAGCACTTGTAAAATTACATTTATATATATAATTATAAAACTACATAGAAATGAGAGATACTGGACAGCATGAAAAATCTGGTGTATTATTCATTTATCAGTGTTGACAGTTGGCTCCCAAGGGAAATGGTGGTGCTTATTTAATTAGATGCAGAAAAAGATGCACAAATTTGCATTCATCAATTGTTTTCAAGTGTTCTTCAGCATTATCAAAGCAAAACCTAGAAAGAAAGAAAAACAGTCTGAGGCTTTCTATATTATATATGTGACTAGTTCTGCACAAATCTATTACATAAATGCGTCTTTAAAGTTAAAAAAAATTTCAAACATATTTGAATCCAGCTAACAGGTTTTAATTGATATACATGAGTTGGACTATTGATGTACTCTCAGCTTACTCAACTGTGTAATTTATATGAAAACCTAAGGTAATTTGTTCTGACACCATGATGCAGGGTAAAGCATTTGTGAGACCAGTTTAATAGACCTCAGTGTCACTCCAAGGCAACACGTTCAAAACTAGCATCTGTAAAAGTCAGTGAATTTCACATTCTTGCTCTGAATTGAAAGAGGATAAATATTGCACAGCTGTATGCACCTGTTAGTGACGAAACCTTTGTCCACGGGAAGAAACAAACTATGGCTTTGAATAATATTTTGTATGAAACATGGAATATTTATGTAAAAATATTTAAGACAAAAAGAGGGATTTTCAGGTATATTAAGGAAGGTAAAGACAGGAAATCAATTTATACACAACAGAAACTAACAGAAAGACAGTGACAACCAGTAGCTGTTAATTCTAACTGTCCATATTTGTCTTCTAATTGCCAATTATAACTTTCACAATGTATTTAGCAGTCACTCTCTCCACGTGTTTGAACTGAGGAACAGAAAACAAAATACAGTTTTAAAAGTTAATGAAACAAAGTGAAGTGGAGAAGAATGAAAATGGATGCTGCAAAGGATTAGGCTTTTTCACTGAAACCAGAAAGAGATTTTTCTTAATTACTTTTAAGTGACCCCTCTTTCCTTCTCCTCCCTCACCTCACTTTTTCTTTTTTTCCTGCCACTCTTGTGCTGTCTGGAGCACACAAGTTTTGCATAGAAACCACCTGTAGACACCACCTATCTCTGTCACTATTCACATGGTTCAAATTTCCTGGTATTATCCTTTGCTTTTCTCCTCTCCTACTCAGTCTTTCATGCACAACCCCCTTCTACTTTTTTTTGTAAAAAAAACCCCCAACGAGTCAACCTCTTGTTCCTTTCAATTTCCTCCTCTACCAAGAGCAAATCTGCAGGATTATCGGGGAGAACTTGAGACGAAATTAGAGTAAACAATACTTTGGGGGCTATTTATGGAAAGGGAATAAGGAAGGAGAGGATGAATCAACCCACATAAACTAAGTTCCTCTTGCCTTTCCCAGCAGGCAGGTAAACTAATGATTCATGAGCTTTTGGCCTAAGGGAGTCAGAGGAAAACTTGAATGCAGATGCTACAGCCTGAAAAACCTACAGTTCTGCAAAATACCTGTGGGAAATATTTTAAGAGGTGTCTCAAAAGTAAATGTAATTGCTTGAAGTCCTTAAAGAGGAAATTGCCATGCTTTAAGAACCATCCTGAAAAGCTTAGATTTTTTTTTAAAAAAAAACAAAACCTCAAATTCATATATAAGCTAGACTTGGTTGGCATTTATTTTCTTTAATCATATGTTCTGCAGTTCTCATTTCAGATTTTAGGTTTGAAGGAAATTTCCTGTCATAAGTATTTATTACTTTTTCCCAACTCTGCTAAATGTTTGAGTACATCTATGCAATTTATTTTATCTTTTGAAGGTTCAGTTTAACACATAAGCAGTCTGTGATCTGTACTTAATTGAAATATATTGCACACCAAGATATATGGTAATTTGAAACTAAATTAAATGAAAATACAGGCTCATACTAGAAAATCTAAATTAATTCCTTGATATGAGGAAGGATTCCCAGACTGGAATAATTTTCTAAAGGAAACTAGCCAGAAGAACAGCAAAAGGAACAAAAGATTTTTCTTTTTAATAAAAAAAGAAGAATAGAACAAATAAAGAAGAGTCACTCAAAAACTTGAAGAAACCATCAAAGCACTAAGTTTTTCAGAGCACATTAACACTTAAAACAGCATTAGTATGTGGGGATTGGAAGGTAAAAAATGAGATGTCAAATTGTAAAGTAATATCTGGGGAGCAAGAAATCAACAAAGTAAAACTTCCATACCAAGTAAAATGGTTGAAATTATAAGAATGAGAAGAATTAATAGATGTTAGGTAATTATGATATGATGAGGGAGAAATAGCTTGGATACTGTAATGGAGAATCACTCATTGCAGGTGTGTTAAGAGTTCTTGGAAGAAATAAATAATCCAATGAGCAACAGCAAACCCTGAAATCTTGAAAGATTATTTCATTAACAATCTTTTAAAAGTCTAATTAAATTAATTCCTGGTTGAAGGATAAAGCAAAAGGTAGGAATCAATGACAGGTTTTGTCAATAGAAGTTCCAGTTAGACCCCAGTGGCATCTATGCTGGATTTGGTTTTGATTATATTGAGGTAGAAAAGGAACAAATAGTGAAGTGACTAAGTTTATTTATATGTTATTCAGGGTGATAAAACTAAAAGTCATATGTGGAAATTTGCAGGAATATCATAGTATTGTGTGACTGGGCAATAATCTGAGAGCCAAGACTGGATAGTGATAAATTCAAAGTAATATAAAAGGAGTAAAACAAGCTTTGATATACATATAGAGTGATGAGCTCTACTCTTCCTATTCCCATTCAAAAATGAGATTATAATCATATTGAAAATAGTTCTATGAAACCAACACATTAATAAATATTTGCAAAAATAAATATTAGGAATTATCAGAAAGTAAACAGTGAAAGACAAAAGAAAACATCATTACTGCTGCTTAAATCTATGATACAAATACATCATGCTTATTAGATGTAACTATTAATCCTGTCCCACTATTATGACATGAGAAAGATTAAAAAAAATACAGTAAAATATCAAAATGATTGTCAAACCCCATGTGGCTTTCTGCAACACTAGGAAATGCAAGATCTAATCCTAAGGTAAGTAACGATTGTGCTGTCATTTATCCAATAATGCCTCTTACTGTCAAAATGTTGAGCCTCAAATAAATGATTTCAGAATTATTTCATTCTATTTAACATAATTGCATCAGTGTAAGAACTTCTCATTCCTTGTTATCATCTGTTGTTGAGAAAGAGTGTTTATAGGAAGGGTGGCAGAAATGTGTGAATTGAAAGTCCTCCATCTTGTTTCATTTGGCCCTTTAATGGAGCAGATGCAGTTGGAAATTTTGAGCATTCAATGCAATTTATGAATGTCATTAGATATCTGATACTACTCTTACTATGCTGAAGATTGTCATGGGAAATGAGAAATAAAGCAAGGGAAAAATGATCTCCCTAAACAAGATCCTCAGACAGAATGGGAAGGCATCCATGACAACAAAAAGAAAGATCTCAAATGAAAGTCAGAGATTTTACATTCAAGACTGCAAATCAATAGTGGATAGTTTGTGGGTTCTTGATAGATCTTAATCTCGATCTCTTCAGATCTCTCTAACTTGAAAATTAGCTCTATTACACTGCAAAAATCCCACAAAAGGATTTGAGACTAAACTGATGGAAGGATAACATGATTAAATCATTGATTAACCTGAATGACTGCAGGAAATTGAGAAGGAAACTAGGGCTGAATGAAAAGAAACAAAACCCTTTAATTAGTGATCAAAGATAGAAATGTATCATGTGATTGCAATTTTGAGCCATGTATCTCATGGCATTATTTCTTTAGTTCTTTGATACTTAACTAGAGGCTGTCCTATAAATGCCTTCATAATCATACCCTTTTCAATAAAATTTTCAGCTATTTTGATATTGCTTGTGCCTGTGGATTTCAAACTCATTCAGGGGTTCTCAGGGTAGAAAGTTTTTAAAAGATCATGGCTGATCTGCTGATATTTACACAGTTGTTTTAAAATGTCATAGAATCATAGACTGCACCACATTTCTGGTTTCAACACACTACACCATTTTGCAGTATAATCCATTCATTTCTGGATCCTGTGATCATTCAGAATGTCCAGGCTGAATTAGGGAAAAAATAATATCTCTTTTTTTCTGAGGCTTTATGAACTTCTAAGAAAGAAGAAAGAAGGAGAGAGTTAACAAGTGCAAAAAACACCGGAATACAGATATTTAATTCTTTCATAACAATGCAAAATAAAATTCAACTGTACCTGGAGATTTTTAAGAAACAAAACCTCACGAATATTTAAGCTTTTTTATGTAAAAGCACAGGACATTTTTATGGGTTGCAGATACCCAGGCCCTGGCAGCAGCGGGGGCTCCGTGAGGGGAGGCCGGGGCTGCCCCAGCTGGACACAGCCGGTTCCAGCCGGACACAGCCGGTTCCAGCCGGACACAGCCGGTTCCAGCTGGATCCAACCGCCCTGCGCAGGGCGCGGCTGAGCCCCCCACACACAGTGTGAGTGGCACTGCGGAAAATGTTTAAGAAATGGCAAAATCACCAGATGACAGAGAGGAGCAGGGGGAGAAAAATGGAAGAAATAACTTTGGGAATACTAAGATGGGAGAAGAAGGAATTGGAGAAGATGGTCCATGTGCTGGAGCAGAGATCGCCCGGCAGCCTGTGGAGAGACTGTGGTGAAGGAAGTGCTTCCCAGCAGCCTGTGGAAGCACCCACACGGAGGCAGGGAAAAAGTGTGAGGGGAAGGAGCTGTAGAGCAGAGCTATTATGGTCTTATCACAACCTTCATTCCCTATCCCCCTTCACCTCAGGGGGTAGGGGACGTAAAGGACTTGGCAATGGAATGAGATTGAGCCTTACAGGGGAAAAGAAAAAGGTGGAATGGAGGTGTTGATTTAGTTTATCTTTGTTTCTCATGGTACAAATCATTTTTACCTGGCAATAAACATAATTGTCCCCACATTGAGTTTGTTTTGCCTGTGGTAGTAACTGGCAAGTGATTTCTCTGTATTTATCTCTAACCATGAGTTTTTTCACCTTTCTTTCTACCCTCAACATCCTGTTGAGGAGGGGCAGTGGGAGAGCATGTGGCTGGGGGTGTGACTGCCAGTGCCATGACACTATACATGTGTCGAACCTGCAAGTCTAAAATCCCAGTATGGTCATCTGTGAGGACATAGCAAGATTAATCTTGAGATGCCACAAATAAAATTTAAATTCACTTCTACGTGTAGATCCAGCTGGCAATAAATTTGAAGAATTCTGAGAATTAAGTTTTGGTGTATGAAATACAAACTAAGGAGAACATAAAAAAAAATTAGTTTGATTATGACAATACCATGCAACCCTTAATATTTTCTCTTTAAAACTTCAAAATAAAAAGATGTGGGTAATATTTATGTCCTATACTCAGGACACTCCCACTTATATTTTCCAACTGATTTTTCAGCTGGGAAGTGTTTGAGAATTTAAGAATTCGAAGCATTTCAGTTGGAGTTTTAGCACAGTTATTTTAACTTGTTGATTTTTAGTTATACTTCTTTTTGCTCTTTAGTAGGTGAAATAGAAATATAAATTTAAAAAGTCATAGAAACTGAATAACATTCTATGACATTCAATCAGGAAACAATGACAATCAGCAGCCATTACCATTTAACTAAAAATAATTGCAGTGTTAGAATACTATAGATAAAGGCTTTTCATGTCATAAAGTGAGATGCTCCAATATTTTAGCATTATAGCATTAACTTTAAAAGCTTTAGACTCTATGGCAGTCATTTTCCATGTAGCAGATAGTTACACTTTGCTGTTGGATCCTTTGGGGAAGTACATTTTAGAGTGTAAAATTATTCAGGAGCCTACTACAAGCCATTACATAGAACAAATGTTATTAAAATCAAATCAAAATTATGGCTGCAGTTGAGGGAACAAAATATAGAGGTTGAAGGATCCCCGCGAGTGTAATTACATTCATATGGGGTGAATGTAAGAAAACTTGAGTGGAAAAAAAGTGATTCCATCTCAACTCAAAATTTAAATGGTGAGAAGCCCTTTTGGTCTCACATGGATGATAATAGTTATATTTAAAATTAATTTCAGTCAGAACTCACATTTTCAGTCTAATTTCTTGTTTAATAAATTGTGATACTATCATGATGAGGGTCTAACATACATCTGTGAACCACACGATATATCCCCATGTAGTTACTGGTACTCCAGTTATTTGTTACTGGTATGACAGAAAAACAATCCTAATATTCATTGGTTTGAAATAGGACCTTTTTTGACCTTCATTTTTCATTGACGGCAAAGGTCTTGAAGAGACAGTTTTAGTTGCATCTTTACTTAGTGTGAACTTTACACATACACAGACATAAATTTGCTAATAAGCTCTCCATCTTTTGTTCATTATTGAATATAGTAACATATGTTCAAACAAAATGAAAATATTTTGTAAAAAATTACCACTTCAACCATTTTGTGATCGTAAAGAAAGCAAGTGTGCAAAAAATACACATTTCCACATGGGAGGTGGCGAGAAATTCAATGGTCAATATTTTTCCTTCTGATTCAGTAGTGAGTCAGGGGATCAGTATACTTAGACAACACACCTCATTCTACTGGTTAACTAACACAGTGTCAGCATCTCTTCTGTCTTCCCAAGATTAAAGGGGACCAAACTGTCTCTGCTCACTCTCCAGAATATCTGGTCTGATTTTTGGGAATGTTTCTTTCCCTATGTTAACTCTCAAATTTTGCAAATAAAATTCTGGGAAGATTGCCTGGAAGGACTCAGGCCAAAAGTGCATCAGAAATATTGCAGTACTGACAAGAGTACGTGGAAATGCTTAACTTACTAATATAGACATAAATTGTTCATCTCTAGGGTACATACAAACTGGTTAAATATTCTGACTGCCTGTCAGTGCAGCCTGTGCCCTAGATTTAGCACTGATAGCTCTGTGAGAACAGATATGGCCTGGGCATTCAATGTACACAGGTCCTGAACTCCAGAGGTTCTCACAGATTTCACTTCTACTTAAGTGACCTAAGTGACAGGCACTGTGATTGATGCCTGCCAAATGTTTGCTTTCTTATCCTTGTCCGTGAGTCATAGGGTGGGATATCCTTTTGAGGACTTTTTTTTTTTTATTTTTATATACTCATTCATTTTCTGAAATGTCTTAAGGATATAATATGCACAAGAAAAAAGATCAGATTGCTGGGTCAGTCGTAGCCATTCTGTGCCTTGCTGTCAGATGGCATCAACCATTGAAAAAGTTTTTCTTTTTCACACAAGAAAGTTATGCTCTCACTATTCTACATTTTGGAACTGTATGTAGTGGTACCCAACACACACAGTTAATCACACTATAACTTTAATTAACCTTTTGACGTATGTGCTTCTGAGTAGAGGTGCACATTGAATGCAAGGAGCAAGCAATTGACTGTAGATATTGAAGCAGGCAGTGCTACTGAAGAGAAAATTACTATTTTCTGAAAAGGAAGGAGTATTGCTGGTACTGAGCAGTCTGTATACATAGAAAGCTTTTAACCTTGACTCCATTCTTCCAGTCTTGTCACACCAGGCATCTTACCTCCTGGTATCTGTCTCTATACAAAGTACAGGAAAAAGAAAGTTTAGTGAATATATACTTGGCTGACTTTCCAATACTTCTGGATTTTTTTCCCAACAACAAGGAGTCTTCCCTGTTTCCTTGACAGCTCTTTAAAAGTAGTTTTGACACCAGTCTTGGTTTGGCTTTGAGATCAAGTTTAGATGCTTTGAATAAAAAAATTTTGCCATACTTGAAAAATCTCTTTATTTACAGTGTAAGCACATTCACACATCTTATCCCACTCTCTCTCTCTCTCCCCCCAAAATTTTCTCTTATTCAATTTCTTGACCAATGCCCATATCCTGTAACTTTGTGAGCATGGACAATATTAATAGTACTTTTCAGATTTTTACTCAAGTCACCAGTCCCTACAGATAATGAGTTTTCTAGCAATGACCCTTTGAACCTCAGGAAGGAACTTCCACTCTTCTAGAATAAACTTTCTGCCTGGAAGGAATGCCTTTGAAGTTTTCAGCAGGGAGGTCTTGACATAAGTCTGCAGTCTCAGCATTTACGTAAAAATGGAACAGCCCCCCAGCTCCACAGTTGGAACCATTCTTCAATGTATTCAAATTACAGTTTGAGTACAACTCTCAATTTCAAAATATTTTCTATTTTTATACTTGCAAACCAAAATTATTCACTGAACTCATTTCAGCCATAATTGAATGACCCCACAAGAAAAATAGCTCTGAGAATCATCAGAGACTTCAGAGCAGCTTTATGGCATCATTGCAGTTTCTATACTCACAGATTTGGACTTGCAGAAAGCACCTCGGGAGAGCTGATACCAAGAGGCAGGAAGTTTACTGCACACTTGCACATTCCAAATGTCCAGTCCTGCAGAGTGAGGTCACTGAGTCCTGGAAAGACATCTGAGAGAATTAAACTAGTCTCGTAAACTGACATCATCTGAGAGGAATTAGAGAAAGATGTACAGGAAAAATAAAGTTATTCGTATTATAGAAAAGGCATATAACACAAATAAAAACAAGCATCTAAAATGCCTGCAGGCAGCTCAAATGATAGGATGAGTGATATTTTATAATTATCTATGGGATTTTTTTTGTTTAATTATGACTTAACTTCATCAAGTTAAAAGCTAGCATCAGTATGAAAAGCAGGAGGAAGCCAGTTTTAAATGTTCAGCACAGGAAGCTGAGAAATATTGTCAGAATCATCAGCTTAAGCCTGAAAAAATCATGCAAACTGAAGGAATTCAAAATGGGTCATGCACTTCAGGTGACCTCCACAGGACCCTGTGTATTATATATGTACTATATGGCACAGGGACAAGTTGGTTTTTTGTTTTGTTTTGTTTTTTCTTATACAGTACACTGTATTTATGAATTTAAAATAGGAAATTGCTGAGGGCAAATATATTCACAAAATATCCATGTCATTTGGTTTATCATGAGAAAGGAAAGCGAACTTTAATCTCAAGTCTGAACAACACAGCCGTGCTTTTGTCTGTGATTTGTAGCCTAATACAATTAAAACCACATTATATTGGTACAGCAAATCACTTTCTGTTATATACAGAACAACTTTATTTATAAAATGAAGCTAATCTGAAGGCAAACAAAAGAGACACTGGGATTGTGGCAGTGTTGAAAACAGGGGCAAGCATCTGTACAATATTTGGACAAATTTCCACCTCTTCTGAAATTTGTATCTTAATTCTGACATAGAGAGATATGGATGAGATTTTTCATATACTTTCACATCAGAAGACACAAACCATGATATAGTCCTGGATCAGTTAGGACTGAATCGTTGACACCGTTAGGATTAAACCCAAACAAGGTGGACTGGATGGAGTCTGTGTGGTGATAATGTGAAATGCTTCTTGCAGTGCCTGCTGAGATGATCCTTGTGAAGGATATTCTCTAAATGTGAAATATAAATATTGTCAGAGCCATGCAAAGTATCCGTTGGCTTTAAAGATGTTCAGAGAGTACAAAAGACCTTATTTTCCACTTCCCTGATAAATTGCATCTTGGTGTCAGCAAGGTGATACAGAACATTTATGTAGAAAGCCCTGGTAAGTAGAATCAGCTTTAGGTAGAAGACATAACCATTGATTTTTCAGAGGTCTGAAACAAATCCATCCTTCTTGAGTGCAGTGTGGCATCCATCACCACAATCAGGGAAGAGTGAAACATCAAATAAGTAGACCTCTAAAATCATAGACTGAGATTAGGCTTTACCAAATAGCCATGGCCAATAAGGCTGTTCTGTGCCTGGGGTCTGCATGCTGCTGATAGCAGGATAAGACATGATCTAAGGTTTTCAACATGTTCTCTCAGCCTTTGAAATGGTGTTAGAGAAAGCAATTGCACTGGCTGTTGTACAGTTTCCTTGGTGAACTCTGCAGTCTGAATGGAGAGCAGTGTTGCTCTGCTGGCTAAATTATATCTTGAAGAAAAGCAGATGAATCTAAAGGATTAAGTTAGTTAACAACCATTCAGACTAGAATAAACCTAAGTACTTAAATTTAGTAATGCAGAATTTTTATAAACACTGAAAAGGTAAAAGTAAATTTTTTCTATTGGTAGTGTGACTTTAGATCACAGTCTTGAGAAACTTCCTTATGAAATAGATAAATAGCAAATAATTTGGAAGAAAAATTCTGAAACACTGAAAACTCATTGATAACATGCACAGAAAATGTTATGGTATGACATATGAAGTCTAAATAGTGAACAAATAACTACATCAGTAAATCACAAATCAAAGCTTCTTTTCCTTAGAACTGTGGAAAAAAATAAAAAAGAAGAGAGCGCTGTCACTTCATATACAGCAATTTTTTTAATGCTGTTGGAAGAAAAATATTCAGTATCGGCTCATGAAATAATGGATGAGGAAGCCCGACCAAGAATAACTAATCATATTAAAAATAAATGGACTAATAATTAACCACTTCAATCTGAAGGTTTGTGGGATAGGCAGTTTGGATAAACACACTCAGGCTTTTTGGGTCCTTCTCTATAATCTCTACATTTCTTATACATTAGAATTTAACTTATAAGCTATAAAAATATTGTAATTCCATATATTTTTTGGAATCCCAAGCAGGGATTTTTGATTTTATTATATCACTATACATTATTAGTATTGTGTACAAAGCATGCCTAACTGTTAAGACTGTTTATTCCAAAGTGATTTGTAGTGATGTATCCAGGGTGCCTCCAATTCCCTTTCATCAATATTTGCTATCACATGAAAGAGAATAATTTCTCAACACTGCTGATATGGGGACAGTTTCTCTCATTAATATGAGAGACTAAAGAATGTATGGGACAATGTTAGCTAGATTTACTTGATTTCTGGGCAGTTTCTTGAAAGCTTCTTTCTCCCTTTTTGTGCCATCTCTCTGAATTCTCCACTTCATTCCTTTTAAGGCATCTGGACAAGGTGAGGGTAAGCTGATAAAAACTAGTTATCTGTGTAAGAGGAGGAAAAGCATGAGCTCCAAGGTCTATCTACTTTTTCAAATGGCCTTTTCATCCAGACTGGTGCTGACTACAACAGGAGGAGGCAGTGCTGCCTCATGTCTCTGAAACATTTCACTTTGATGTTAGTAAACCATCCTGTTGTATTGGCACACACCCCCCTAAATTTCTCAGTGCAGATATAACACAGACTAGAAAAGCAGTTTTTCTCATTTTGAAATAGATATCTGATGGCTGGTAAGCTGAATAATTCTTTAGAATCCACTGATCATGCTGACTAGTTTAAAATAACTGCATAAGAACTTCAGCATGCAGTGTGTACATGTCAGTCCTTAAATTTAAGAATCTGTCTGCAAATCATAGCCTTGGGTCTGTAGTAGTAACCTATGCAACAGAGGTTCAGTTCTACTGGAATTGTAATCTGCAGTTTATGTATGCCAGTTCTGCATGGACAGGAGTTATGGACAGCATATGTTTTATATAGTAGGACATAAGGCTACAGTTATCATAGCCATTGAAAATAAAAACAAATTGTCTACTCTATTCATATTCATGTAAATGACATAGATTTCCAGTTAATCCAATAGTTTTGCAGTGGTTTTACTCTATCATGAAATGGAAGAGAAAGAGGCTCCAAAAGTTAATTCTAAGTTAATTCTAATATCTAAGAAGTACTGGTATAATAACATCCCATCAATTGAGTGTTCATATGCAGTCACTGAGAGAAGGTTTAGCAATGCAATATATTAGTCCATCATTTCAAATTTAAAAAATCCAACACCCAACTGAAAAGATATACTAATTTCTATGTTCTTGGAATAGTTATTTTTTGCTGATTTGGGGGTTTATTAATTTGAGGCTCATTATACAGAAACACAAAGCAAACCACTATGGCATAGTGTGATTTTTAAAGTATTCCCAGCATGGCAGAAATGCCCTGCAAGGAATTTGCAGGAAATCTTACATTTCCTTGTGATGCCTGGAGAGGTTACCTAGAACAGAGGCTAGACAGTGTTAAATGAATAAAGTAGATATTTATTAAAAAGGCCTTAAAAGGATACACCTTGAGCAGTACAAGAGCCTGGCTAGGGCTACACCCAAGATGGACAATGGGTCACGAGTTTTCACACTTTTATAAGTTTGGTTCATTTGCATATTGGGATTAATTGTCCAATTACAGTTTCAGGTAATGAAGTCACATTCTCCTAGTTTTGCTTTTGTTTATACTTTTTGGGGCCTGAAGCTGCAATGGTGGCCTTGGTTCTCAGGCTGGAAAAGGATTGTTTTGTCTAACTAAACTGTGAAGAGAACTTGCTAACACTCTACATGAAGTTTAGAGTTATATACTAATGCAGTACAGAACCTGGAAAATATGAAAGCTAAAACTTAAGGCATCATTTGTTCATCTTCAAACTTCAGGCTGATTTTGCAATTGCAAACAGGCCCCTTTTTAAAAATACATTCCATTGCAGATTTTCACTTTAATTTTCCCTTGTATAAAGTTGCTATTTCTACTCCTGTTGTGATTACTGTAATACTGTAGCATGAGCAGAGAAACCTACAGAAGTGGTGGTTTCCTAATTCCATTAATTTGGTTTGATTCTATTGTCTGGTTTATAGACCACTAACAACTTTCTTGCACCTCTCTTTGTAAATGCAGCCTCTTTCACGACTTACGCTGTCTTGCAAGTGAGGAACACAAACTTACTCTCCCCACTTGGCTGAGCAAACCTTTACTGTGAGTTCAATTTCTGTTCACTTAAGAATCAAGCTGTTCACTTAAGAATCTCAAAATACCAGCATGAACAAAGCAATGTCTTAGACCCAACAGCTGAACCAATTTGTACAACTTGAGAACTTTCTGACTGAGGGATTGTATATCCACATTATCTGACTGCATACACACACAAATTCCCATCTCAAATTATGTATTTTAACATATAAAACAGTACAAATAAGCCAAATTTTAAAATATCAGTTGTTTTAAGTCAGAATATTGTAAAAAGATACTTGTGGCAGAACATGGTAGATATCTGTCAATATGTTTAGGTAATCAATGAGGACTCCACTAATGTGTTGGCACTGCACAGAATCTTACCTCCTTGAGTGCTCCTGTGAGTATCAGAAGGGCTGTGGAAAATCTCTCTCACTGAATTGCTCAGACATTTACCTGGACATCTGATGGCCTCTAGGCTGTTTCTCCTGATGACACTGTTCTCCCAGACTGGTCTGTACAAATCATTTTGCTTTCCTGGGTAACAGTTTCACTCTTCTGGCAGCCTGACAGAATTACTGCAATTAGATGCCTGAAGAAAAACATTACTAAATGTGACAAGGACATATTCTGAGGCTACAAAGTATTTTTTTAATCTTTTAAAGAAATAGTCATTATTTGTAACTACATTATATATGCTATTTTAGAGATTGATATTCTGTACTGGTTTAACACTTTTCCTAATTTTCTGGCACACTCTCAAGGGTTGAACTCTCTGGATGTACCCCTCAGATAAATCCTAAATGTCATTAAAAACCTCTGCAACAGTAAAAAAACCAACAAAACCAGCAAATTCCAAAACATCACCAAAAATTTAGAAGTTTAAAAACAAAATCTGAGGGGTGGGAAGCATATCTTTATGAGAATAATTGAATGTCCTTAATGCTGACTGTGCAATGGAATCAACAGAAGGAAAAGTCTCTGCTATTTAAAAGCTGTTTGCTTACCTTCAATGTAATTCTAGTTAGACATGCCACCCTAGCAGCTCAGTGACTTCAGTATTTCTACCCAAGGCCATGATCAGACAAAACAGGCCTGAGAAAACAAAATTTGATCAGGAAAAATTTTATAGAGGTTATAATTTCCACTGGACAAGTCTGCAGAGTGTCCTTGGAAAACTCTGCTTTTTGTGCCAGCTGTAACTACACGCACATGAACTGAGAATGAGCTGCCAGGTGGCTAGGAACATAGCTTTTACAAAAACAGAGGCTGCACTGTGCAGAAAAGTACTTTGCACTAAATGCTGTAGCAAAATGTGATTATTTTGAAATTCATTATATAATATCAGTAAAATTAATTTTAGTCAATTTAGACAAAGAGAAGAGCAACACAATTAAAATTGACACATAATATCAAATAAGGACAATTAAGAAGAAGGTAGTCTCTGCTTAATGCTTTCAACTTTCCTTTTCATTGAAATCAGCAAGAAGATTATGCCAGTTTATTGTTCTTTAGTTTCTAGAAACTAGGAAAGACATTTTTCTCCCTGTCTTTGCTCAGGGCAGACTGCATAGACACAGCCAGTAAAGCTCATTTCGTGCATGCAACAGCCAAATATACCTTTAATGAAGACACCTCAAAACTCTAAACATAAGAAAGTGTCAACTTCAGGCACATAGCCTGACTACTGAGCTGAGACACAGAAATTAGTGCCAAATTTTTCTTTTTTTTTAAATTTTCACAAGCAGCTAAGTCTAACACCAAGACGTGGAAGCACCTCTCTGCAAGACGGTCTGGTAGTTTTTGCTATAATTTTTGAACATTTGCTGTGATTCCTGAGAACGTTTTTATTTAGGTGACTACTACTGCTGTATAAAAGCAGATTGCATTATCCCAAGGAAGGGGCCTGAAGCAGGGAGCTAGACAAACTCAGGGAAAACATATCAGGACACTTACACTGTTATTCCCACTGCACTATGAAGCCTGTCTCCATGGGTGCTGTTCTTCAAAAATGCAGGCTATGTCTGCAGCCAGCAGTGCCTTTGCTCTCTACTAGGCTGGGTATTCACTATTGCATCCCAAGTTACTTGGAACTCACTGTAAATCCAGAGACACGTTCTGCACCCACAGAGTAAATGGGGATGCTGGAGCCCCCATACCCAGCAGAATGCAGGACCTCAGCAGCCACCCTCTCTCCTTGCAGGTGGTGTTCTCCCTTGTACAGCATGACCCACCATGCCAGGTAAGCTCAGCAAGGAGGGGAGGCAGCTCTGACCCAGCACTGGTAATGGACTTGCCAGAGCTGATAGCTCAAAGGACACCGCTGAGATGCGCCCACCTCCCGCCAGACTCTGCTGAAGCTGGAATCAGACCCCTGCTTTGAACACAACATGGTGCTCACTGAAGCTCTTCCTGAAAGCCATTTATATCTCCTTGATTAGCCCGGATTGCATTGCTGTCCAAAGACAGCAGATTATTCAAGATTCTTGCAATTATAATGTATTTAAAACTACCAGACATCCTCAGCAGTGAGAAAGATCAAAAGCTCTGAAATGTTGAGCTATGCTTCCAGAGATCAGCTAATAAAGGAAACTGAAAAAGTTGCCAGCAATTAAACTGTTAAAAGTAGTACTTCTGATGCATGTCTGCTGCAGGTCCCTATCGTGCTGCCTGACCTTTACACTGAGCCTAGATATATGAGGTTTTCCAGTCCACAAGCTTCAATCCCACCCTGAAAAGTAGGGTAAAGCTGCACCATCATAATATATTAAGCGTGTCCTGCAACACCTCTTTGCTACCTCTTTNAAAAAAGAAAAAAAAAGAAAGATTCTTGATTTTCTTTATTTATCATTTCCATGTTCATTTATGGTTTATTTCAGACTAATAACTTTAAGATATAGATAACTCCAACTGCACACTGCCTGTGTTACAGGACACAGGCATTAGCAAAATGTAGTCCCAAACATATCCATCTTGCAACAACATGGTGTTCATATCACTTTTAGCAACAAGATTTTTTTTAAATTAAAACAGACAGTAACAGTCTTGATACTGATTCAAGTTGCAGCCATTTTTTACAAGATCTTTACATACCATCATCCTGTTTTTATAAAACCTTTTGAAGGAAATCCTGTGGCCAAATATGCAGCCCCCTTATACCCTCACTTTTCAGCATGTGGACGGAAATACTTATCACACTTACAATTCATACCTTACCCTACTCCAAAAATTAACTTAAACTAATTTTCAAGAGTAGAAAAGTCTCTATTCCTGCATAATAAATTTGTGATCATGCTTATGAATTGTTGTATAGTAATATATAAAATGACCTACAGCAATGTATGGAACTCCTCACACTAGAACACGGATATTAAAAAAAAACACAAACTAAAACCCAACTTCATATATTTGTGATAAGTGTATTGGAATAAAAAATGCATTTAACTTTTGGAAACTGCTGAGATGCCAAGTCTCTTAGCTGGAAATAATCAGCTGGTAAGGATTACAGTCTGGATGTCCAGGAATGAATAAGGCCAAAGTGAACAGAAATGCTTATGTCAGAGCTAATAAGCATACAGTTAAGAGATGTGCTCAGGAAAACAGTATTAATTATAATCTCCAACATTCCTTTAAAAATTCCAGTGATCTTTATCAGAAAACTAAATTATGGGACTGAGGAAAGACTGAGAACTTTTTTTCTCCATTTATAGACTGGTGTGTATATATACACCTATTCTTTTCAATTATAGAAAATCCTTCTTATTGACATGAAATTTTCTTTTGAATTAAAAAAAGTTAAGAGCATCAGTTCCTCTGTAGTAAGTATTCATGAATTGCAGTTCTGTAGGTTTATGGGAAAAAAACTGGTATGCTGCAAACTTTATCTTGTGCTAAAAAGAGAAATGTAAATAGGCTATGGGAATAAAAAAACTGAAGCTTTAATATGAAAACTGGAAAGAGCTGTTGTTTTACTTTAGGTCTGTCAGCTCTGGAAACTATAAATGTTATAGAACACTAAGATAATTTTACATTTTTACTGTGTACAATATTAAATTACTACTGATAGCTATTTTCAAGAGAACACACCTGCACTGCTGTTTTTTGTATCCATTAGAAGCAGAGAATTACAGAATCAGGCTTTTATATTAAAGTCATTGAAGCAGGAGTATTGTTAAACTGCTCATGTAAAGCTCCAAATGGGCAAAAGCTAATGTAATCAAGTGCACATTTCTACTTGAAATACAACAAATAAATATTGCCCAGAGGCTGATAGCCACAGTATCCAGGAGACATAATACCACCAAAATGGTGATGGTGAAGCAAAGATAAGACATCCCGAAAGAAATTCAGTGACCCACTGTCCACAGGGTATGTATAGCTGCAGTAGAATTCCAAGTAAATTTTTGGACGAGAATTCTTATAATTCTAAAACCTTCTAAACAATGCCAGAAAACTGCACAAAGATGGTGTACCTCCAACTGTATTGCCACATACCACATGCTCTAACTTGTTGTCCTCAGATCAAGGCACTAAAAAGTGTTCAGTGTCTGAAAGCAAAGCTAAATTCATACTACAATTAAGATGAAAATTTTTAAATTTTAAGTGTGATTAAGCACAGGAACAACTTCTTATGGATACAGTGCTTTCCTCCTCACTTGTACTTCTCACTGGTACAGATTGGCTGTACCATTCTCAAAAGAAATGCTTTAGATCACTCAAAAGACATAAATATGTCCATTCTATTACCTACTTAGTAAAATTGTGTGGCTTGTGTGCAGCACAATCATAACCTGTGGCCTCAAGGCTTAAGAAATCATGAAGCCATTTACAAGTTATTAATGCTTAGTCTGATTTTGAGTTAAGGGATAAAATCACTCATAAACACATATGGGTGAAGCAATCACGTGAGGAATAGGTAAACTTCCTCAAATGAGAAAATACATTAAAATAATTTTTTATGAGGTTTACTTCCATGTCCTTCCCATGATGGAAATAGCATCTTCATTAATATTAATACATGTCAGGTAATGCTATTTGTTGTTTGACAGATGTTAACACAGTGCAACCAGTAAGGAAAAAACCCAAATAAGCAAAGTGATCCTATTAAAGCATGTGCAAACATGCTGTGTAAACAGCTGTTTATTATCTGCATCAAAGCAAATCCTCCTATCTCTTAGCAACTGAGCCACTAGAAGACCTTGACCACCATGTCAGATTTTTCACCAGGCAGAAATGAGCTGTATGTAAATAACAACAGTCTGTCACTCACAGTGGTGAGGCTGTCACCTTCCATGATAAGATCTGTTTGACCATTAACTCTGGAGATAATACAGGACTTAATTTTTTCCTCCACTGCATCTGTACACTACTTTTATTAATGATACCTGAAGGAGGCATTAATGAGAGGATTTCATGGGACCACTTGTGGGTGGTTGGTAGGCAGGGGCCAGCTGACAGCTAACTACTACTACTTTTTACTTTCACCTAGTAAATCGAAATTAGCAGATTAATTATTTCTCAATTATTTATTTGTAATACTGACTTTACCATCATTCTTTAACCATCTAGGATTTGGCCGACAGAGTCTGAATTAATTGTGTTTAACTTAGAACACAAACTTAAGAAGTTTACTGAGTCAACCTTGATTGAAAAATATTGCTTTCCCAATGTTGACAAGCTTGAATTTACTTCAGTTTGAATTTTTCTAGTGTCAGATAACCAGATGTCAGACTTGGCCCTATCACTATCCTGTTTTAAAAATATGTCCTACATCAGAAACCGTTAATCTTCTTAGACACAAACACTTTGGGTTTCCAGGGCAGAATACTTGCATGGCAAGAGGAGAGATTCGTGGACCCTTAGTAAGTTATTTTTCAAAACACAAGAGGATAAAGTAAATACACTGGTCTTCCTCAATTTCTCACAGTAAAGACAAGTTTTCTGGGTTCCAGATAATCCTTGTAGCCTTTTCTGAATCTCAGTGTGAAAATCAATCTCTGCACTTTTTGTTGTGTGGATGCTGGACTTGGACCATGAGCTCTGGACACATCCACACTAACACCTTTGATGATATCAGTCTCAGTAAGATGGTCTACCAACTTCCACTTCGTATTTCTCAGCTCCCAGCTGCTAATAGTATAAGTCTCACAGACTGGAAAAGTGGCTCCCAGTTCCATGTCTGCCTTCCCTATTCCTGACAACATATGGTTTCTCATTCAGCCCTTGGTGACATTTATCTCAGAAGAATTGTTTCTAAAATTATTCCACCAGCTTGGATGCATCTGTCTGCAAGACTACACTCTCTGCACATCAGTTTTGATGGATGTGAGCCAGGTCAGGTATCAGAAGCTGAATTTATTTCACCTAGGGTTTCCTCTATGTTAGTGGATGGTCTGCTGTCATGCTAGGCAATTTACTGGTTTCCCACAGGTCTGAGCATCAAGACATAAGGTCAAGCAGCAGTTTTATTAATACACTGCTGAGAAAATGGGGAAAGAAGCAACTAAAAAATAAGGGAAACAGGAAATAATTTCATAAACAATTTCAGACATAATTTCAGAAATAAAGCAAGGCAAAGTAGATCAATGTTCTTAGACTCAGATGGATTAAAAAAAATCCACTTTAATTAATTCATTCATTCTTGTTCAGAGGATGGCAATATTCCATGTGACCATATTCCCAGTTATGATGAATGGCTCTGCCTGAAATAGTATTTACCATGTGTTTTACCATTATCAATTAAATGTTGAAGCTCCTGAAATGTCCTTATCTGATGAGTAGTAAGTCACAAGATGGGATATGGGAGTCTCCATGAGCTCCATGCCTTAAAGGCCACAAACTTCCTGACCTAAATTCTGCCTTCCTAACAAATACACATCCCTTCTATGTACAGAGGGCAAGATAGGAAATGTTCATGGCAATACTATCAGGATAAAAAGCATTTTCTATGGAATATTTTTTTTACCTAGATAATTTCCTGTTTGTTTCAGGTAGCTGCAGGATAATTGTACTTGGCATGAAAAAGGGCATGAATGCACTTTCCTTGGCACGTATTCCTAATTGAGTTTTCTCATCACTACAATTGCTGAAATTACCATTATTATTGTATGTTAGAATTATAAGATTGTCAAAGTTGGAAGTGACCTTTAAGATCATCAAGTCCATCAACTCTGCACTACCATTGTAATCCCTAAAGCACAAAAACACATCACCCAGTGCCAGATCCAGGCACCTCTTAAACACCTCCAGGGATAGTTACTCTACCACCTCCCTGGGCAATCTATTCCTATGCCTGAATACTCCAATAGTGACATTTCTTTTTTAATATCCAATCTGAATCTCACCTGTCTCAGTTTAAGGCCATTTCCTCTTGTCCTCTCACTGCAGGCACAGCAGAAGAGACCAACCCCCACCTCACTTGGTCCAGGCCAAGATGCCATTGCCCTTTTGCCCATCAAGGCTCACACTGGCTCATGTTCAGCCATCTGTCAACCAGCACCCCCAGGTCCTTTCTACTGCACAGCTCTCAAGCCACTCCTCCCCCATCCTGTAGTGCTGCCTGGGTTTGTTGTGACCCAAGTGTGGGATCTGTCACTTTGCCTTATTGAACATCCTGCAGTTGTCCTCAGGCCACTGATGGAGTCTGTCTGGGTCTGTCTGTAAAGCTTTCCTACCCTCAGGTTGTTAAGCAAGCTCTGAGTACATTAGGCCATTATAGAGCTCAGCTGTAAGATCTACTTGAAAAATCTCAGGCAGCCTTAAGTAGAAGACAAATATTGTCTGTTGTTCCCCAGAATCTTGGTGCACCCAGGCTTAAACAGTTCTGCCTAAGAAAACCATGTGATAAGAAATAGTATTGCTATGGGCATTGGAACAATTTTAATGGTTGACTTTTGAGGTTGGTTGGTTTGTTTGTTTTTCTGTTACTGTAAGATTCCTACACTCTTCCTAAGTTGAAACACAGCACAAAACAGCTTGTAAAACTGAGTCCAAGTGGTCAGGCTATAAACCACTCAACAATTACAGTCATTGGCACACTTGCATGATTATTCTGCAGATGACAAAAAATAATAATACCAGTCTTCCTTCGCTTTGTGCTATCCTGGCATCAAATGGAAGTGTGTTGTACGTTAACAAAGGCATTCAAAGGTCATAGTTATACAGCAAGGAGCACATTTATCAGAGGAATAAGCCCAAAATTTCAATGCAAAGAGCAGCATTGGAAAGAGCACTGGGATCATCATCAATACATTCTCTGGTCTCTGGTGACATTATTATGCATTGTCTATCTTTTACAACCTGTCTAACAAACCACTTGTCTGCCACAGTTCCTGATTAGGACAGTAACTATTCCACTGACAATGTCCTAATTAGGGCTAAAATTCATCCGCTGAGGCTGTATGTCTCTCTGGTGAGCCAGTCACTAAAAGAAATGTTCACATTCTATTGTTATCTGCTCCTGCTCCACTCCCCGTTATTCTCACTTTCTCTCACCTAATGCATTATTTGGGGACTGTAAAATACCTATCATAACCAAGTCCTAATACTGTATAGTCTTAGACTGTCAGTGAAAAGAAAAATTGTAATTAGCATTAACAATGAAAATTGTCAGAAGCAGTTGTAAAACCCACAGTGGAGAATTCTCGTACAGTTTTCATGAAGATATTTAACTGGCACAAGACTCTGAAACAGTATTGCATATAATTAATGCCATCTTTTTGCACATTGTCTGTTTAACCTTTTAAGTTGAAAGTGGAGTCAGTACTGCTAATACTGTCTAAAATTTCCCATTGTAAAATCCTGGATTTGGTTCCTACTTTTTGCACTTGAAGTATTCAAAGATTTCCCACAGACCCTCAAAAGAAGGGCTACTGAAAGCTTTCAACAAAATAATGCCACTGTTTCCAAAACTGAAGCTGGGGCAAATCCCTGTTAGGCTGTGAAAATTATACCCTCCTCATTTATCCTCATTATCCTCCTTATTTATCCTCATTAGGATAAAGCTGCCCCTTTTCTGGCATATGGATTTAGCACTTTCCAAATGTGAGGTTTGCTGCTGTACCAAGTGTCATTGTTTCTTTGCTCTCAGTGAAGCCCTGCAAAACCCAGTGGTAAAACTTGTGTCACCATCTCTTGTGGTGGACACCAAAACCACCCTTCTTGTTGGCTGAAGTGACGAAGAGCTGTGCTAGGAGTCTGATGACCTCTTGCAAAATTGCAATTCAATCAGGGTATTCCATAATGTCTGGTTTTAGGCTTTTATGCTTCAACAACATAGAACTTGAACACAAAAAGGTGAGATTAAAGAGCGATATTAAAATAACACAATACGAACTCAAGAAGAACCATGATTTTTTATGGAAATCAATGTGAAAGCCTGCATTAAGTCACTGACTTTAATTGCATAGTTATCATAATATGTCTTTTGGGATAACTGTCCCATTCCCTCAAGAATACAGAGCAACCTCAAGGGACTGGGGGAAATCTGAATTATGTTCCTTACTCCAGGGACTTAATGTATTATTAAGGAAGTATACTGCAAAATGCAGCAGCATATTTTACAGCAAGCCTGAAAGAAGCAGCAGATCCTAGAAACAGACAGAGGACAATTCATGTCGTAGGGGACATTGTGAACTCAACTAGTTCAAGAGTTTCCTCAAGGCGAGATCAGCACGAAATTAAGACCATGCTACCCAGAGGTTTGTTTAGTTATGTCCTGGAGACCTCTGAGAGTAGAGATCCTGGAGCTCCTTGGGTTGCCTGGTGCCTTGTCTAAACATGCTCATAGGGAATATTTTTCTGTATTTACTCTCAGAACTTCCCCTTATTTCAGTTTATAATAACTGATTCTTGTTTTCCTGCTACACACTTCTCTATATACCTACCTTCTTGATATCCTCCCTGTTGCTGCTGGGTAGCTCCTCATAAGTCCCCTGAAGCCCCTCTCTGCTCCAGGCTGTGCAAGTCAAGCTCTCTCAGACTCTCCTCACAGGATAAGTGCTCCAGACTCCCAAACATCTTGGTGCCCTCTGTTGAACTCCAGTTTTTCAGTGACCATCTTGAACTGGAGGCCCAGACCACCTCCCAGGTGTAGTCTAAGTGGCAAGTGGAGGAAGGGCAAGCCCTGCCTCAGTACCCTGGCTGTGCCCATGCAGACACAAGCCAGCATGCTGCTGGCCTTCATCACTGACAGGATAACAGCACTGGACTTTAAATTCTAGCTGAAGTTCAACTTGAGAACCAGGACCACAAGTCAGAACTTTGTCATGATAAAACACTTATTCCATATACAGGAAGATGACAGAAAAATAATTTATTTTATTTTACATTCTGCCTTTTTGGTCTTTGTTTCAGACTTCTGGCTACGTCCACCAGGTTTTGCTACTGAGTAAAATGTTTTTGTAATATGTAGCATGTCCCATTTTCCTGTTTATATTTTAAACATTTTAGACTTGAGGTGTGTGTCTAAGATAAGAAAATGTTTGGTAATTAATTTTTTTCACTAGTATGAGAACATAAAAGATTTGAGTAAGCATCAAAAGATACATATTTTCCCTGGAAGCAAAGTCTTATTTTAGTGTTTGGCTGTATGTCAATCTGCTTGCCTTCAGACTCTAACACTGTATCCAACACCACTTTGCATATTTGTAGGTAGATGCAATTTAAAAAACATGTAATGGTTTTAAATAATTGTTAAACATATACACAGATGTTTTGGAGTTATTCTGGCCGAATCCATCATTCTTTTTAAAGTCATCACAAAATCCCAAAAATATAACAAAGGCTGCTTTCAACTGTTGTAACTGCTTGTTTTTCATCTTTTCAATTTTCACTTAATTTATTTTTCCTTTATTGAATTTTAAAAAGCTTATTTATTACTAAAAATACATTATGAGCAAACACTGTATCTATACTTTGTATAACTCCAAAAAGCTTTCCTGACTAAAACAAGACTTGAAGATTTGCCTCAGAAGTAGAGAAAGACTATCAGACCACAGAGTATTTTTAATAACTATATTAGAACATGAATTCTTCTTCTTTAAGAAGTTCAGCCAACTAGCACAAGATATGGAACTCATATTTGAATATTTTTGTAAATAATTATTACCTTTCAGGCCTAATATATAACAAAAAGGGTGATCATGAAATTTTTTTACAGTAATATTTTATGGATTTATTTGATAAATAGATATTAACTAATGAAGGATGTGTGATGATGGTCCTTCCTTCCTTCCTTCCTTCCTTCCTTCCTTCCTTCCTNGATGGTCCTTCCTTCCTTCCTTCCTTCCTTCCTTCCTTCCTTCCTTCCTTCCTTCCTTCTGTTTTCTTTCTCTACCTGTTTCTTTCAGTTCCCACTAGTACTAAGCTTGTGGATCTGAACTTGCATTTGACTTGTTGCCACAGGATTTAATAGTTAAGGAGGCATTAGAGATTTATATTGATAGAGAGAATATACCTCATGTTGTGAAAGTCCAAATTCAAATCATTAATATTTCTAAAGTCTTATCAGAAATATATTTTTTTCTGATTTATTTTGTATTTATTAATTTGTGATAAAATGATCAAATTATCTCATATGTGTTTGACATGAAGGTCATTAACCACTTGAGAAATCCGGGATCAGTTACCATCAAATTACACGTGTCTGTGTATAGTAAGTCTGATTAAAAATCATAGAAATATAGAATAATAAAATTATTTAGGTTAAAAATTTGTAGTCTCTAGATTAGAATGTGTCATATACACCCCCTCTAAACAGGATCAGGGCAGACTGTACCATTGTTGAGCATGCTGCAGGCTTTTAAACCAAATTTCATTAGTGGTACAGAATATCTGGGTGCCTGATGGCATGTATATGTTGATTTCTGTCTATCTTTACTCTTTCTCAGATCAATAAAATACCAATCAAATTCAATCTATAGAAAAAGTACTTCTACAAAGGCATTTCATTCATGGTTGATTTTCAGGGTGTGAGGAAGGATTAGAATAATTGAAACTGTGGATCAACTCAGTGAAAGATTCAAGATTGTTCCTTGAAGACATGTAGGCACAGACACTCATGTTAGAGCTGTGTTTAAGGATTATGACTATTTCAGAAAAGCATAATGAATAAGAATTTTCCCCACTATTCCCTTTTCTATCAGGTCATAATTAAAAAGAGTGGTGGTCACATCCCTCCATTGGGAGGGAATGATGAATGCAAGGCCTTTTCAGGAAAATGTGTACTGTTACTCCAAAATGTAGGGATCTAACCCCTCTATCTGGCTCAGGTACTTCTTGATCAAAGATGTACCTTTTACCTAGCTCTTTAATATACCTTCTTGGAACTATATCAGATATCCTATTCTTTATTTTAAATAGACAAGTTCAAGAGACTGCTTGCCTTTAGAAATAAGAGTCTAAGCAGTTAGTTGACCCATACGAAAACCATGGTTCTCAGTTTCTTTTCTGTAATATATTTCTCCAGAGATAGTTCAGATAAGGAATTAAGGCATTGAGGTGTGTGTCCTAGCAGAAGAGAAGGGCAACTTCAGTCTTCTTGGTTGTAGAGTTCTGCATAATCAGCAAGCAAGGAGTAAAGAGCATAACACTGTTCTGGGTACCCCATACTCAAATTAACCTATTTGGTTGTCCATTAGCTTTCTGCTTCCTTGGCATGTTTTTCCTCGTGGGCATAGATGCAAAACAGCTTGTTTGCAAAGAAATCATCATCAAGAACAAAGCAGGTTTTTTTGCTGCTATCACCATTAACATATTGTGACCTGAATACCAGACAGAGATAAAGTGACCCAGGAAGCCAACTGGAAGCCAAGGTTTCAAGCACGAACTCTACTGTCTCTTAAGCTGTCTTTTTTTTTGCTATTTCCTTCACAGCTGTGCTCCTGCAAATTAAGTTTCCAGAGCTTAGCAGTTTTAGTCAGTGATTAGACAGAAATTCTGAGCAAGTGGAAGCTGAAACTGTACATAGCTTCTGAGGAGTTATTACTGCTATTTACTTTTGTGTTTAAAAATAGTTTATATGGCTTTGTTTAGTTTGTTTTTTTTTCCCCTTCCTTTCTGGACACTTTTACTACAAATCAGGTTTTAATCTACTAGGAGCTTGGAAACTTCTGTTCTACAGCCTGAACCTCCCACTCATACTCCTTAGCATACCATAGCAAAGCAGAAAAATCTTCACAAAGGAAGCATTTCCGACATGCAGGACATTCTCCTGAATTTGAGAATGGTTTCTTAGAAAGGAAGCCTACATTCCTATTAGAGCAATCTATTCTGAAGTTTACTGAGGGTGAGACTGTGACTTTTAGCATGGCCTTGAGCAAAGAACCAATGACCTGCAGCACATGGCAGGGGAAGGGATTGATTATATTATGTGTGTCCTTTACAAAGGATCCAAGACAACAGTGTTTGGAGAAACAGGAGCTAGAAATGTACTAAATCCTTCTCTCTTCCCCAGTACTGACCACATATTAGGTCTCAGGAGGATTATATTTCTGCAGCTACTCTGATCCAGCAAGAAGCAATATGGGAGCTTTTTCCCCAACATGCTCCATCATCAGTCCACTGACCTGCTTGGGATGAATTAATTGTGTTTCTGTACCACCTGTGCATGAAAACAACAGAATCACTGAACCTAACTTCTGAAGTCTAAGGCATATTCTGCTGAGCAGAACCTTCAACTATCCCAATTTTATGCTTGAGAAGGAATTTAAAATGCAGTTTCCCACAAAGGCTTCTAACAAAAATCAAGGGGTGGTACAAGAGTGATGAATTCATTGGAAAAAAATAGGAACGTGTGTGTATTTGTTTCCTTCTGTTGGATACTGGGTGAATTGCACTGTCACATAACTAAGTTGTCTTCTTCTTCCTGCTGGTCTCTTAAGAGAAACAGAGTAACTGCTCTGGATGCTTATCCCTTTAATGAAGTCTACATTATTCTATTTGTGGAGGAAGATTTCAAATGCAACTTTCCATTTTCTGCCTTTTCACTGATAAAATCTTTTCAAGTCACATTTCAGGTCAGAAGCAACAGACTCTTCTGCTAGCCAGGATTCTGCTGTTGTACTGTGACATTCTAGTGAGCAAGAATCAAAGTTGTTAACTCGCAAGTAATAAGAACTATTCAAGATTTATGAAAAACCCCTGGAAAATATCCAGAAACTTCCATGTGCAAAATAGAAGTTTTTTATAAAGAAAAGATAACAAGGAGAGCTATATGTAGAAGAGTATTCTTGTAGAAACTGGATAAATGGATAAAATATGCAAAATTGAGGTGATATATCCTATACCATTTTGTGACAGAAACTATAAAATTAGGCCATTCACTTCCTGATTGATACAAAATTATACATATGCCTGATAGTCATACAGAGTCCCAGGCTTATAAACTCTCATGGAGCTGCACCTCCAAAAAAAGGGTTTTTCAAGGTATCAAAATTACTATTAATACAAAATTATTGGCATGACAGAAAGCAAATAAACTATTAATCATTGTCAAGGTCCTGACATAAACACTGAATTAATTCTCAAAACCACAGCAAAGTACATGCATGAAATCAGGGTCCTAATTCAGCCTGTAATGGTACATTGCTTTCAAGTTCAGGCAATCTCTTTGCTTCCATTAATACATAATCCCTGGTGTACTGTCTGATACATCCTGGTCTAACTCATATTTTCTACTTATGTGTATGCAACACATGACTTTGATTTATTCTAGTCATAAATGTAGAAAGCAAACTGTAAAATTATTGGTTCAGGAACAGTTCTAAAAAAGAGTTTAACACAAAGTACTGTTTTATTTGCTTAGAAAATATATGAGACACCAACAAAGCCACTTTTCCAGGAACCATATCACCTCATCAGGATCAGTGTGAAATAGATTTTTAGTTATCAGAATGAAGAAGTTTGGTTGCTAATTACCACTCAACTGCAGTACCATGGCCTGTGCATTCCTAGGATTTTCTGTTCCCCCACTGCAATAAACACACAGCCGTCTGCTTCGAAATTCACTAGTAGCTATAAAATAATGATACAAAGAGCAAATGTTTTTCATTCTATACTAAAATATAAAAACACCCTATTCTATTATCAGACCATAAAAAGAAATAAATGTATTTCAAGTATTGAAAACTTCACAGCAGGCATGAAGAATGCAATCACACTTGACACGTTTCTTCTGTGAACAATGAAGCGTGCAGTCATAACTAAACTGCTATGTCTGCATCCTAGCAAATACATTGACTTTTACTATGGACCAGATTGCATCTTTGCCACATACCCCATGTTAGAATGAGCAAGCTGAGAAGTGCTTTGATGGTTGCATATGTTGTTATCATGCAGCCCCAACGAACAGCAGTTTCACGAGAATGAACTCTCAGTCTATTTAAATATATGTGCTACAGTGCAACCTCTTTCTAGTTCAGCATATGTCCTATATTGGGCTTTATATCTCACCATGGTAGTTAAACCCTGCAGTTTTTTCACCACAGAGCTTCTTCTGTGGAAACAAATGTACCTATGAGAGCTAGAGTTAACACTATATCTAAAGGAAATATCATATTAGTTCTGAGGCAGCACAAAGCTTTAACTTCAGTTCTTGGCTTGGTCCTGTCAGGTAGAGATTCAAATAAAGTCTTTGATCAGTGAGAAACCATAAGCAACAGCCAGAAATGTAGATGTGGTTAACAGCTGACATCAGTGTTGCTGATCCAAAAGGCATTATGTGCTCACCAACAGAATGGTGGAAATAAGGCTGACAGTGTTTCACGTAGTGAACAGTATTGTCAGCCCTGCAATGCAAGGCTAAGAACAAACTATTCTCAGCTGTCACCCTCTAAAATCCAGGCAGGCCAGCTAGCTCATAACAGCTGGAAAAAGGGAAAATAAAACAAAATCAGATAAATGAACAAAGACTTTCAACACTTTTTTGCATACCAGCTTGTGTACCAAGTTAACAACTTTTTTGGGCTATGATACTTTCAAAATTTATGGGCAATAAAACAGCAGAGTTGAGTGAAGAATGTCTTCAAATAGTTTATACAGCATATCTAGTACTCAATTTTCTATTTTTTTTCCCATAACCATAGGTATTCTTTACAAATACATAGTAGCTGTTTGAAAATATTCATCTACATTGTTGCTATATTTAAATGTTATGAATTCATTCTCTTTAGGGATATTTGCTCAACATTCTTAAAGCTTAGTATTGGTGTTTGGGGTTTTTTTTTTTGCAAAAGGGGCCATTGTTTATGTAACACCAATGCCACTGCATAAAAGTGCACCACTGCCCCACAGCTGACCTTTCCCGAAGTAACAAATTCTAGGAAGAGAGCTGAGATTCAGCATGTTCCTCAGATCTAACTCCACCTGGCCTTATTGACCTTAAGGGCAAATTGTGTTTGGGGAATTCAGGTTTCTTCAGGTTTCTTTCAAAACCAATTTGCTCTAGCAGTAGGCACATCCTCTTAGGAATCTTCTGAGCTGCTTTTTTTTTTTTTTTTTTTTTTTTTTTTTTTTTTTTTTTTTTTTTTTCCTTCCCAGGAATCAGATACGTGGAAGCACCAGGGAGTATATGTAAGACACAGAAAGATGAGCTGTAGTAAACAAAGTAAGGGTCTTTTTTCCATTTTATAAAATCACTGCTGGTTTCAAGGATAGTAATGGGATTATATCTCAAATACATATATGCTCATACTACGCATGTATATATGGTAATCTGGGATTGTCTAAGACTTCAAGAAATTATTTCAACAAACACAGTTTGTGTGTGTAAATTTGAAATTTGCTCCTTTTAAATGTCTACACTGGTAAACCTCAGATCTCATATATAGAGGCATCTTGGCTATATTCTTTCAAACTTATTTCCAGAAATGTTTTCTCCATCTATTCATTACTAGTAAAGACTATCATTCTATCATAATTTTCCATGAAAGGAGAAGTAACATTGCATCAGCTACTGTCATTGTGGGATGCATCAATCCAGTAAGAGTCTTTCAGTCTTTAGGCGAAAGTGATACAATTCATAGTGCTTAAAAATGTATTTTAAGAGGTGCTATCTTCCTATTACTTAAATGTCTAAGACACATTTCAAATCAGCATACTATTTTGCTGAACTTTGCTTTTGCATCACATTTAGTAGCAACTAGCAATCTTGTCTCTCCTTTCTTTTATTTGCTATTTCATCACCTTAAATATTTATCACTGTCTTTTCTTTAATCTTGATTACTGTTTTCCTTTTTCTAGTCACACTTTATAAATTTTGGTTATTACTTCTGTTTGATTTTTAATAAGAAGGCAAAGGACTGCCAATATTAATTTCCTCTCTCAATAATTCTAGTACTTGTCTCATTCATACTGTAATTATTTTTTGTAAGACTTATGAAAGCTGCTACTATTTTGAGATAACAGTAAATCAGTTTCTGCACATTTTTGGTTTGAGAAGAGGTTGAGCATGACAAGCATCACTCAGAGTCAGTTTTTCTGAGCACAGTTGCAAATATAAGCACTTGAATCACAGAGCTTGTAAATAGAAAGATTCAGAAAAGATGACCAACCCTCCTAAAACTGCTTCACCAACAAAACTTGAACTAAGGAATTGCCAGTTCCCAGCCCCGAGGACAGTTTATTGAGAGATAGTGCCTACTGCAAATGAACATGGTTTCCCTATACTGACTAAAGCAACCTGAGTATGAACAGGCAGGAGCATGCAGATCCTGGAGCTCCCCACATTGCAAAGAAACCACAGTGAAATACTGACGATTAAAAAGTAGGTCAGACTTAATAAATGCATTTTTAAGTAATCCACACTTCAGATCCTGATATGAAATGGATGAAATCTGTGGTCTGTTCAGTAACTAGAGATTCACTCAATTGGCTTTTATTATGCTAAAATTCTTGTGCATACAGAAATGGCTTATGCATATTTGCATCAAAAAGGAAATTAAAGAAGCTGCAAAATTAAACCCTCAATTCTAAATAAGAAAACTGCACAGCAAAGATTGGAGCAGGGCCAAATGTAAGAACAGTCACTTTTACCTAGCAGATATTGTATGTGGAAAAATCATGACCTTGCCTAGGAACAGTGAAAATGTCCAAACTACACCTTTCAGGCCTTCCTTCCTCAACCACAAATAAAATACTATTCTTACTGCATGCAAAATAATATCCTTCATTGACTATTAACAGAGTATTTTTATGGGCAGCATTTTATGACTGAAATATAATGTATAATCAGCTGTTTCACAGATCTTGCTTTGTGCTAGAAAGGACTATAAATTGTAGCAGTTCTCAGTGCTGAATCTGCCTCTGGATGTTGACACTGGAGCTGCTCCACCTTTGCTTCTTACTCCAGATACGAAGCCAAAACATCCTGCGGTTCATGCCAGATAGAAAAGAAGCAAAGGCAGCAGAAGGATGGCAGCACACTCTTAGAAAAGCAAAGGTTTTGAAACATGATTGTGTTCCACATGGCTAAAATATGATCTCATGGGTCTCCACTGCTCTTTCATTTGCCCATATTTACAAAGTCAGTGCTCAAGGTATTTTTATACTTAAATACAAGTCCTTGGCTCTCAGTGGACCTCCCAGGTAGTTCATGTGGGTGTTCTACATAATACTTAGTCTCTTGCTTTTGTAAGCAAACAGACACAGCTTCTAAAGATGCCTGTAACCTGTGAAACCAGTCATGCCATTAGGGAAATTCATAGTAACAGCAACCAGAGGAAAAAAATGGTCTGGTTGTCTCTCTATTTACTGACAGCACATCAAAAGCTTGGGATGCTTCCACAGGCACAGGAGGGCTGATACTCCCTAACAAGTAGAAGAGATCCCTCAGACATCACACTCAACCAAGACATGCACATTGTCTCCACCTTTACTAAGTTCCTTTCTTATTCTCCTTATTGCTTGCACCTTTATACTGATACATCTCTTCATGTATGTATACACACACACATATAAATAAGCAAATTCCATTGTACCAATATCCCAAAGAGTACTGGAACTCAATTTGTTTGTATGCTTAAATTGTTAGAGCATCACCTCATAGTTTTTCAGACTACTTGCACACTCTACTTTGGCAGATGTGGTGAGTTAAGCATGGCCCAAGGACCATGCTTAGCAGGATATGCAGATTACTCATACTGTGGAAGGTAAAATAGGATGGACTATAATAATAAAGCAATTATTATTAGGGCCAGAGAATAAGTCCAAGTACCATTTGGTTTACTAATAAACAAGTCATTTGGGCCTCAGAAGTAGCACAACCAATGAGAACTTCAGGAAGAAGACTCGTAAACAAGTGTTTTTCATATTTACAGATGCTATGAGTGTGAACATATTCCTTATTTCATCACTCCTTTGCTGGAGCTCTAGTCAAGTCTCTATTCATGGCACCAGAACTCAACACAGTTGAAAAATGAGCATCTATTCCCCCATAGAATTGAATATTTGAAGATCTAGAGACCTTTTTTTTCATACTTCCAGTATTATTCCATTGAAATTAATAGGATTTGGGGGCCATTGTATATATGTAATCAATCCAAAGATCATAAACAGCCCGTACATTTCCACTGACTTTGAGGGTACTGCAGCAGCTCTCCAGTAAGACTCAGTCCCTTGAGGGATAGTTTTACAGAGTTCTTTATAAACTACACATAAATTCAGATTTCCCAAACCCTGATATGATGATGCCCAGGTTTTCTCAATAAGCTATCATATATTTAGGATTTCCAAAGCATTCCCTGTGTTCTATGAATGTGAGTTCAAGAATTATAAGAATAACTTCCTCTTACATATAGACAGCTGAATAGGCACCAGAATAAACTGCTAACATAGAGGCAAGGGACTGAAATTGAGCAGACATTATAGCATCTATACACAAGAGCAAGTGGGTAAAATATTTCCCATGCTAGCAAAGCTTGAAGTGACAATCAACAATTTGCAACATTTGGTGAGTGTTAAGCTTCCACAGTTCCATTTGAGAGGGAAGCAAGTCACAGTTACAATTTTCACAAAGAAGCCAGTGTTGAGGTGAAGATTTTTTTGCTTCGTCCCTTTTTCGTTTAGCTTGAAAGGGTGGAAGCACTGGGAGCGGATCAGATGACCCACTGTGGCTTTTATACCACAGCAACATGCACAGAAAGCATACGATTCTCTGAGTGCAGTCCTGAGCAGAGCTCCCCCCTTTCTGCTGCCGTCCTGACGTGGTAGAATGTCCTTGCTGCACAGAGCCCAGCAGGGGCCAAGGGCAGAGGCAGCTCTGATACTGCAGGTCGCTGCAGGGTGAAGAGTCGTGCCGAGCTCAGAGACCACGACTGTCACTCAAGGAATCATTAGCAGTGAAAAGAGGCGGTGAAGCTTGTTGTGTTGTCATCACACTGTAAGAAGGTTGGCTGCAGCCCAAATTAACTTGCTTAGGGAGTGTGAATCAAAATGACATGCAATCTGAATGTTAATGAAAATTTTCTTGTGCTTTAGACTTTAGATTTCATCCAGAAAGCTGTCATCTGGAAGACATCATCTCCCTCCTTTCTTCTTGCTCTCTTCTTAGGATATGTATTTGCAAATATAAATGAAAAGAGGAACTATTTATTTCTCTTAAAACCTGTGCTGCTTGGATCTCAATTTCCAGAGCGCTGTATTGCTTCTGGAAATTTCCGTGTTGCAGCAGATAAAAAAGGAAGGCAATAGAGAAAATGCCCCACTTTTCAGAAAAGAGAATTGCAAGGGTTTCACAGGCAAATAAATGTCATACCTCCAAGTGCTGTTTTACAGTATCACAGCTGTACTGTCACAGAGAAGGTTCCCACTTATGTTGCCAGAGGACTGGACTATTCAGGTGTTATTTGTGATATTCACCCATGTAAGACTGTGTCAATGAAAATCACATTTTTCCAACACAGACAATAGAGCTACTCCAATGTGAAACCAGTCTGCAGAAATGGAAATAAACGGGAAGCCTTTAATGTACACAAATCATCCATTTCCTGACTAATGTGCAGTCATATGCCCCACCACTTGGCAAGGAGCATAGTTAATTTTAATTAGTATAGTTTTTTCTAACAGCTATTAGAGACTCTGGGATTGCTAAATTCATAGGTCCTTTTCTCTCCCTCATGCACTTGAAAGGCAGCTCAAAATTGAACTTCCCGTCACATGATGTCCACCACAAACTTGTGTTCTTCACACTACATTTCAAGGAAGCTGCTATATGTGTTGCAAAGCAAGTAACATGTTATCAATAACTAAAAAAAAACCCTATCAAAGTCAAAAGAAAAAAGAAAACTAGCTTGAGAGATTTGAGATCATAAAATGGTAAGCGTTAATGGTCTAAATTATAATTTAGTCAATAGACTATCCAAATCCCCATTTCAAATCAACAACAACAACAAAAAAACAGATTCTGGCTTAAAAGAGAACACGAATGCCTGAATCTAGCAAAAATAGTCTTAGCAAATTCAAACAATTGCTTCAACACAAATATGTGAACACGGTGCTGTCACTGAGAGACAATTCAACATTTGTAAAAAAAATACGATAAACTGTGTTTTAGAATCATACTATTAGTACAAAAGTATTCAGATTTTAATAAATGTCAACACATAAAGAAGTCTTGGTGAACTTTGAAGATTCTGTATTTGGGCTTTTTTCAAGTTACATATTTACCCTTTCAAAACGTTGGTTGGAGAAATGTTTTTTTCTGCATTTGAGACAGTAGCACACTCAAGAACTAATGCAAAACAGACTGAAGTCAATCTGGCGTATTCCAGTTTGGAAAGGATGGCTGTGTCTGCTTAAAGTTGAGTTTCTGATTCAGTATTATGTTTGGTCAGCGTGTACACCGTTGTATTTTGAAATATTGAACCAAGAACTTGGATTGGAATACAAAAAGATGAGTTAGGTCACTAAATAAAACTCCAAACGTATTCGTTCAAAAATTTAAAACCGTGAAGTCCTGAGAGACACTGATGTTTTCATAGGCAAGTAAGGTCATCTGGGCTGCCAGACATGCACAGCTGTACATCTCCACTTTTTACATGGGATAAGTCATACCTTCTCTGAGCAAACCCAACCTTAAAGAAGCAAGAACTGACTAAAGAGAAAAAGGCATCACATGGACATCAGCAATGACTTTGCAAATCTTTGAAGACAGGGTACAATTCTGGAGAATAAAATTTCATTGTTCTGCATTCTTTTGTTTTTTAACTTGGCAATAAACTACTTCAACCACTTTCCTCCCTCCATTGTGAAATCTGCCTATCCCAGTGCACTTCTTTGTAGGACTATATTATAAACCAGAAAAATGAAATTACCCAAACAAAATAGAAACACTTCGGGGAGCCCTTTTGTAGCTCACATCATTCACTGAGGCTGTCTCCAGGAAAATGTACAATAGATCCATCAGCATAGCAAAATGCAGCAGAAAAGCAGAATAGTTGACATCCTTTTTTTTTTTTTGGTAGGACAAACTACTTTCTTGTGGTCCTATAACTCACTTTTTTTTTTTTCTGTTAAAATATAGTCACTAAATCTTATTTGAGGTCTATTACCAAGGCCACAGTGTTAGCTAATCTGTACCTCTGGTACGTCTTGCGTGGGGAAGGGAAAGAGTTGTTTCTCTACAGCTAAGGGCAAGCACAGTTGAAAGCTTCATGTACGGTTCAGACTTTTTGTAGTTCTTGTGCCATGTCTGGATGTAATGATATGAAGCTTAGATGTGATGATCAGATAAATTTGAAAGTGGGCCAAATTAAGCAATGTGTGACTCAGGCTTGCTAGCAGTCACTTAGGTGTAATTACAGCCACTTTACTGATGTGAAAGGTAATCTCATTATAATTTACATGCTTAGAAGCCGGAAGGAGGTGTAACATAAAAGAGATTGGTTACTTAATTTCCATTTCTCTATATCTCCTCAGCATGCCATTTAGACTGAGACTCCTTAACACATGGGTAGACATAGAGTGAGACTTAAAGAAGTGAAGAAAATCTAATTTATATCCCTTTAAAAGCTATTTCTACAGGATCACTGTTTTTAACAGATGTATAAAGACTGTGTGCAGAAAATGCTACTGTAAAGTTAAATAATTTGTGATGAATGCTGGTAACTTGAATAATTTTGAAGTTAAGAAATACCATGGTTGTTTTTCATGTAGGCAACTCATTTGCTTATTTGTACAGCTCTACTGAGCAGAGAAGAAAGGGATAATGTGGAAAAGATGGTATACAACCCCACAGAGAAATTTAATGTATTCAAGATGTACAAAAGCTAGAGCCATATCCTAATCTTCATATGCTTGATTATGGAAGGTGAGGAAGCAATGTATTTTTATGATTATACATGAATTTCCTTTTTTTTTTTTTTTTTAGTGCTAAGAGGAAATCTTGATCGTGTTAAACCTCATCCCATTCCTGTCATGCATTGCTGATATCCTTCTATCCTGAACTTTCAGCACTGCAAGACAGCTGTGACAGAAGTCTTATTCTAGTACACTACCACTCAAAGTAGGTTGCTATTTAAGTGAGAGCACAGCATGACCAGCTCTCTGTCCTCTGCTCCTCGTGCTCTGTACTGCTAAGGCTATTTTCCAACACCATACAAAGATGAAAAGCCACTACACAGGCTGAGATGTCCATGTATGCCCAAAACAGGAGGTAAATAAAAGAATAAAAGTAGCTGTTACCTCTCCTTCCCTTTGCTCACCTCTGAAAGATCTTCACCCCTTTGTGTTGCCTTAACCAGAAAACTGGAATGAACTTTTATGGCAGAGTTTAATGGAGAGAAGTAATTTGCAGGACATGGAATAGCAAAAAAAAAAAAAAATTCCTATGCCATTTGGTACCTTCCAAGGCTGCATCTGTACCAGAAATAAAATGGGAGACATATTATTCTACTGTCCTGTCACAGCATAGCTTGCATCTTCATGGCTAAGCTATGTCCTCCCCAGGAAGAGGTGGCATCCTTTGCACTGCCTATTGAGAAGAAATCTTTGTGTGTACTCTCACCAAAAGCCATGTCTAAGTTTAGTCTGGAAGGATGATAATTGTCACAAGGCAAAACTTTGTGAGGTGACATCCCTTCTAAAAACAGAGACAACTACAAACAAGGGCCAATCTTACTGCTCATTGGCTATTTATTATTACTTAGGACAGCTTTAATAAAAGTGTGACTGAAGAAGGAAGAGTTGTCTGCTCTTCTCCTTTCTGCCATCTCTTAGCAAGTCCTGGGAACTTTCAGTAGCCTGGTGTTGCTGCTCCTACTACTGCTCTGGCAGTAATACAACCCCAGCTCTGGATGTTCCTATATTTAGCCATTATTTCTGCCATTGCCAAAGCATGCCAAGGAGTGCAAACTAAAGTAATGATGATAGAAAACTCAGCAGCAGCTCACTAAATAATAACAGCATTAAGAACTCACCTCCTTACTTCTTGTTAAGCCTAAGGGGATTTCTTTTGGCAGCAAAACCTTGCACCTGTAAGACTTTAAATGAAAAGGTAGCAAGAATCATTTATGAAGTAGAACAGTAGGCAGCTTAGAAAAACAGCTTCTATTTGTGTAGTCTACACCCATCTTTTCCAGGTAATAGACAGATCCCTGACCTGTGACAGCTGTCAAAGCATCTTAAAATTACAGAGCAATGAAGTAGATCCATGAATCAATATCAGTGCATTAGCCAGCACTCTGCTGCTGTAAGAGTCATCTCTCAGGAAAAGTAGATAATATGTCAAATGTTTTGCTTTTAGTTTTCTCCCTGAGCAAATCGGTGGGCAGAAGTACAAAGATTTGACTATCCAAAACTATTGCAGGATATTTTAACTTACATAGGCTTTTTGCAAGTTCATCACATCTTCTGGAAATCATGTACCATGCAGTGACCACTGCTGCAATCTCAAACCCGCACTCTTCATGCACAATCATTACAAATATGCCTATATAACATTATTTCACAGTCTGTGCAGAGTTAGTGCAAAAGGGAATAGGGATCACATACCATATGGCCTCATTTTGTGCCACCTCAGGTTTCAGTGCATGAACTTCAGCCAGAGGAAGCTTAAGGCCAGTTTTCATGGGAAGGATATGACTCAGTTGCCCATAATTACCAGTTTTTATGTCATTGCTGAGACTGTCTTGTCTGCAAAAACTGCTGATGCAGACTACTACAGCACAGGCAAATTTTACATTTGCAGGAAAAACCCAGGGTGGAGTTCTTTAGAGCCTCTTTAGGGCAAGAGAGCAGCCTCTTTGCCTGCTGTTTCTGCAGGCACAGTTGTGAGCTATAACATTCAGACCTGAGCAGGCATATTCAGAAACAGGAGTGAAGTCCAAAACATGATTTGTTTAAAAGCAGTTCTACAAAATCTCCCAGAACTTAATAAAAGCTCACTGAGACACCCTGACAATTTTAGATTGCTTTTTGCAAAGGTTTATGCAAGTACTAAGTGCACCCTGGAAGAGACTGAATACCCAAACCATTTGCACATGCTGTCTTAACTGCTTCCTTTTGAAAACACAATATCTTTGAGGCACTTTTAAGAGTTAATAATATTCCCAATCTCACTTAAAAGAAGCACCATATTTTTTTGAAATACACCTTCTTGATATAGTATTATGAAATTATTTAGATCTGCTATCAATGCACATAAGTCAGTCTTTGATGGTTAAAATTTAGCCACTTTCCAGAACCAAAATTTAAAAAAATAAGGAAAAAAAGAGAAAAAAAAGGCATTTAAAATGTAATATTATGACTGATCACATGACATAGTTCATGGTATGCCTTTTCTCTCTAGTGTTAGTTTCCTTGATAAACATCACTTTTCTACTTTAAATTCTCTGCTCTTACTTGGTAGGAGTCCTTCACTCAAAATATTGAAAATAAATAAGTAAAATGCCTCAGCTTTTCTTCTGCAAAGCTAATGTTGAGCAGCAAAATTTAATTAATTATATCAGAAAATACAAGAACCACTGCTTCTTTGATATCTAGAATCAAATAAATATCACAACTGGATGTTTTGAGGGTCAAAATACACACATATCCACCTCTGCCAACTCATTGTTGATTGCATATCTGTGTGACAGACAAAAAATATATAATATATTCTGCAACTTTTTAAACTTCTAAATTTCTGTATTGTTAGATATTGCCTTCTTCCTTCTTAGTTCCAAATGTTCTTCTCAGCCTGATTTACACAACAGTGTCATCTGAAGTTTTCAAATGTCTTTGCTCTGGATGTTCGAGAGAAGAGACCTTCTGAGTGCGAGAGTAAAAGAGGTGTTTGGAGATGCTGTCCAAACTAGGAGCCATTCAATAATTAACATTCAACAATTAATTATTTGAAGGATTTAAAAGAAAGCTTTAAGGTTTCTGAATATATTTCCCAAAGCCTGTTGGTGGTCACTTATGTTGGGTTATGCTACATTCTGCCTGAAAGGCTGGGAAAAATGAGCCTTTACATCCTCCTGCAATGATGGAAGCTCCAGTGAGGCAGGGGCTACTGTCAAAAGAAGCACTTTGGAATTCTGCAGGACATCACAGGAGGAGATGGCCAACAGGCAGGATAAGTCTGGGAGAACAGAGTTTTACACTGGCTGAACAGAGGGAAAAGAAAACTCACAGGAGGCAAATTAATATCCATGCTTACACTCATCTTCATCTTCAACCAGCCATAAGTTGCCCAAACCTTTCTCTTAGTTGAACAGGTAAGTACACCAAGTAGCCAAATTCTTGGACTGTTATGTCTCTAAATGTGTCTAGTGGATGTGTTCCTCTCCTGTACTCTCATTATGCAACCCTTCTCCCTAGTAAAGAAGGTCAAGGCATGTTTTTATTGCCTTTGATAATTTTCAAGTCAAGTATAGCTAAAGAGTTTTAATTTTTTTTCTTTGTTGTTTTAATTTTGGTTTTTTTTCTGATGTTTCCCAAATCCAAGGGGAAGTATCATTGATAGTTGTGGGTGTGTAGATTTTTGGTGGTTGTTGTTGTTGGTTTGTTTTTATATCTTGCATTTTCTATTGGAAATTTTCCCTTGAATACAAGCTATTTTAAAAATCATAACCGAACAAAAATTTTTGTTGCCAGTTGTACTTCTTTGACTTCAGTTTTGAAACCACTCAGATTAACTTTGGCCATGTTAGTAGCCTCACTTAAATCCATCACACATGTCTGTCCAAATGCAAATTTAATTCACTGTCTCTGAAAACCAAACCAGACTAGCAAACAATAAAAAATGATCATGCCTTGTAAAAGAGAATCATAAAGCATAACAACTAGAAATATTAACAGAAGAGAAAGGGAGAGAACCATTCTAAGAATCTATTCTCCTTGACAAGTGGTATTTATTTAAACAGTCTTCTGCTTCGTTCTCCTGATTATTACACAAATATTTTATGCTCTGGTTGTTTTACAAGTGCATTAGCTCTTAGGAGAAGTATAGTACTTTTATTAGTGCTCTATTAGACTGTTATGCAAAAACCCACCTGGGAGGTTTGAATTTTATATCCTCAGCTCTACTAATTGTTCTCTAAGGGATTAATTAGAGTAACTTTTTAGCTTTCCAACAAGTTTGTATTCACATTTACACTGAGTTAAGAAAGAGTTTGCACAGTGATCACAGAAGAATTCCATTTGTTTCTTTAATGTATCTAAACCTTCTGATAAGGGCTCACAGTAGTTACAGTAAAAATAAATGTACATAGAAACATAAGAGTTTTTAAATAACATATTCACATTTCCGTTTGATTTTGTCCTCTGAGTTCTCTGGACAAAGATAATTATTTATAAATAATACAAGGAAGAAGTTGAATGCAGTTATAAGTCGTTCATGTTTGTGATATGTTCTGGTTATTCAATTAGTTTGCAAAAGTATCTAGCAAAGTTATCTTCTTAGTGTCTTTCCCTGGATGTGCTATTGTACTGTGCTTTTAAGACTACCACAGAGTAGGCCAAATTAAAAAATAATCTCTTATCTTTATTCACATGACTGAAGCTGTTAGCCAAATTTCAGAAACAATTGGTTGAGATCTGAGTTTTAGGTCAGTATTGGACACTGAAACATCTAATTCATGGTCTGATATTCATACATAAAACTATGCTAGGTGCTAATATAGACTCCCAGCTCAGAGTCCATATTTCCAGAGAAGCTTCCTAAAGACACCACCATTAAAAAAATTGTTTACCACTATACTCCTTTAAAGCATGATGGCAATTTATAGAGGGAAAGATGATATTAACCAAAAAAAAAAGCTGATAACATTCAGATGCCAATAGTAAAACTCTCTGTTGGAAATGGTCCCTGCCTGTGCTAGGTGCTATTCTGTGCTCAACATTAGTTTGGGACTGTGTAGGTCAGCCTAGTCCAGGACCAAGTTTGTGACCATTCAAACAATCAAACAACAAATTTCTTGAGTTAAATTTGATTATTATCTATGCCAACTCGGTGAAACACCCTCCAGTCCCTATCTTACCCACTCTCTTCCATGAATATTATATTCATAGTTATGAATATTCCTTTTGGAGATGGTAAAGTAACTACTTTTAAGAGCGTTCAAAAGTGAATTTCCAGTTTGGGTCCTCTCTTATTTTCTGTTGATTACTAGAAAGATGGTAGTCAATGTTTGTCATGGGTGAATTTTCTGCCAAACCCAGGACATCAAGGCAGCAACTGACAACCTAGCTCCTGCACCTTTGTGAGGAAAGTTCTCACTGTCCTTGGTCTTCCTTGTGATCAAGGAATCTTCCACTTTGATAGCAATCCAGTGACTTTGAAAACTGAATCATTTTTTGTTTGCCAAACAAGTATGGCAACAAGAGCACAATATAATGTTAAAGTAAAATTAAGTTAATTCTAAAAGCATGTCAGCTAAAAAAGTTAGCTTCTGCATTTCAAAACAGGCAGAAATCAATCATAACAGAAATTTTCTTTATATTTGTCCATATTAAAATTTAATTTCAGGATTTTCTGTGTTTTCATTAAAAAAAGCTTGTACCCCTTTATCCTTAATCACTATCCATTGGAATTGTTTATTGACCTGGATATAGCCTTCAAGGATGGACCACAACTTGAATAAAGGCAGCCTTTATAAATCTAAGTCACTGAGTATCTCACTGACTGTATAAACATCCTAGGGGTATTTCTAAAACCTTTAATCTTGATGCAGTCTGACTCCAGCCTGTTTCTTTTTTTTTTTTTTTTTTTTTTTTTTTTTTTTTTTTTTTTTAAACAAGGAAAATATGGCTGGAAGGTACTGATGTGAAGGGAGACACCAAGCTGCAAGGCATTCAGTTCATATAGACTCAACCTAAAGAGCAAGGTCAGGTTTATCTTGCAGACTGCATGTAGCTTGTTCAGAGTTAGTTTACATATTTCCAGGCTTTCTGGTGTGTCAGAGGCCAGCTTCTCTGTGAAGACTTTTCTTCATTGAACAGTTTTGTTTATCTAACACTTTAACTCTCACAGATTTTTTTTTTCCCCAATTTTTTTTTTCCCCCAGAAAGTCTCAGGAGTCTGGTAGCTATGGCTTCAGCAGCTTTACAGAGGAATTTATGCATTACAAGAAAGTCTCCCTCTGGTGATCCAAGCACACAGTTTGACCTTAATGAATAGGCAGGTTCTAAAATAGGAGGCAAAACTTGTTTAGAGGGTCTTATTCTGTGGAAAGACATTTCTGTGAAATTTTTTAGTACTTTTTAAGAGTGGCAAAATGCTTAATACCCNCAGTAAGATCCACAAGTAAAGAAAATATTATCAGTAATAGTGAGCCATAAAAAAACCCCAATAAACAAACAAAAAAAAAAAAAAAACCAAGAACAACAAAAAAATAACCCAGACACTAAATTAGTTCTTCAGAGTTAGGGGAAACACCATCTCTCAAATGTGAAGAGTGCGTAACAAGCAATTGCCTAGCCTGGAAAGGCAAGCAAAGCGCATCTTTAGATTGTGGGGTTCTATTTTAATGAAAGGGATTAGAATCCTTTTTAATGAAAGGGATTAGAATCCTTTAACATTTACGATACAGTTGAATTATGTAGTAAACATCTACCCACTGGCAAAAATATGAAACCTTGGACAAAGTTTAATTTCATTATTTACTATAATACACCCAGAAAACTATTACAAGTAACTGTGCCACTGCATGCCGGAGCTGCCACAAATGTCAATTTTACACTTGGCAAATTTGGGAACCCTAAAGATGATGTACTTTCTGCTTTGCTGTATAAGAGCTTCCACCCATTGGCAGTCAGAGTCATGATGTTTAAATTTCATTTTCCCTAACGTAATCGGTTTTTGCCTGCTATGTTTAAGGCAATTTGAATCAATATCCCATGCAAGTCATTTAGAGTCCATAGCTGTAACCGCTGCAGGCAGTGAATCGTCAAAAGAACAAATAATTTGGGCTGAATTTCCTACTTTCTCTCACTGGCTGTTTATAATGGTATTCACTTCGATTTGATTTGATTTTTTAAGAAAAAATAATAATATGTTTAACAATAACTGCATAAAAACAAATGTTTCCTGATCTGCTACTCAACCTTGAATTTAAAAAAAAAAAAAACTCTTAATTGAAAGGACAAGTACTGCTTGCTTGTCTTCCTATTACAAGATACAAGGGAATGGTTTAATCAGGTCTGTTAAGTCTTACAAGTTGCATTTAGCTCAAGGATCCATTTACACACCCTCCCAGAATATGACACTTTCCTTATGCAACACCTGTGGCTGCACTTGTACTGCTTCTGGACCTCCCACAAGGAATTCCCCAATACCAGTGGTGTCCAGTGAATGGCTTTTTTAAGAAGGAAAGACCATGGCACCAATCAGCCACCTGGAAGGTCACATACTTTCTAAGAGGGCCTGGGCCAAAGAACAAGCTTAGATCTGTTTTGTCCCACAGCCTCATGTAATTGCAGAGGAGAAGGTGAAAGATGGTTCTCACACAGGAGCCAATCTTTTATGCAGCAGTTCATAGTCATGTCCCTGCCTCACGTCTCTCTAGACAACAAAGCCTTACACTCCTTCAAAGACAGTCTCCTCTCAGAACACAGGTGCTTCCAGATTGGCAGGAGACACCAAACACTGGACTATGTATGTCTTCCTCCAGAGAGAAACTGTGTACAAAATGCAGATGCCCAGGCTGTGCTGCTCCCCAATACTGGGAATTCTATGGGTACCAAAGTGAATAGGTCAAGATATGGCTTGACATTTTATAAGGTGGCAAGATGACATTTCCCTTTAGGTGACATTTCCCTCCTCAGAGGGAAAATATTTTCCTTAAAAGAAGGGGTGCCCTACATTGTTCTATTGCAGTGAAGGTTTTGGCTTTGGTTTGAAAATTAAATTTTCAAAGAACATTTTTTAGCAATACAACACACAGGTAGACAAGAGAAATGCTTGAAGTATCAACCTCCACTGCAGCACATGAGACATGTTAATTTAACCAAGCTGTTTTTCTTCACTCACAAATCAAAATCTCCAAAACCATGTACAAAAGATATCAAAAATTCAAGCACTGAAGGATACTCCATATATATGTTTGTTCTAACTACTAAGTGGGATGACTGGCACAAAAAAAATGGCTTATGAGTTGTCCAAGAGAATTGAACACTATTCTTATTCCACTCAAAATTATGAGACGTAAGAATTATTAAAAAAAAAATACCAATGCCTGTTCTTTACTCCTTAGACTTCATCAGAAATAAGATTAGAGAAACAGGCATAGCTTCAACAGGCAGGATAAAGACCAAAAGGACCTTAGTCAGATGTTTAGAGGACAAGATATAAACGAGCACTTCAAGAAACTGTTTGTCTAACTTCTTACTCATGCTGGCTTTGTCTATGATAGATCAAACTAATTAGTAATCCTTTAACTAATGAGTTAAAGGATTAAAAATCTTTTATGAATCTTTGAAAGACATAGCTTAAATTAGCAATAGAGTTTTCATTAAGTAACCCTTAATTATATGATTTTATAATCCCAATCTTTAAATTTAATATTCTATGAATCCTCCAAAATGTATTGTTTAGTCAGGGACCACAAACACAGACAAAATCCCTGAATTATGTAAGACTTTGTGTAAAGGTGTTGCAAATACTGAGTTGCACTGGAAAAGTCTTTAAATTGGCAATCTATTTTACTGCTGGGAAGCAATAAAATTGTTGCATACTTTCTGGTATCTAATCTCTTAATCAATATGAATTCCCAGTAACAAGCAATGAATTCCAACCTAATTGAAACAATTAGCCTAACACTGTTGTCAAGAAAATACACTATTATAAATCATGACATATTAAGTATTAATTTCTTAATCTAATTTGAAGTATGACTGCACACAGCCTCTCCATGATACTTACTGCTGATAATACAAATGTTGGCTGTGAGCCTGCAAAGCGATCAGTGTGAGTTTATATTGGCATGTAGGGTCTGCAGATTTACATTACTTTGTAGAATGTAGTGTACAGGGAAAATGGAAATGAAGAAATACTGCAGAACTTGTTTATGGTAGGCTTTTCCAATCTGGAAATCTTTTCTACAGAACTCAAGATCACCTTTGTAAAACTTAGGAAACAAGGCTCTGATGCATGCAGAAATAACCTTGAAATAACTTGTTACTACAACTAAAATTATTCCTAATTTAGTAACTTGTTTTATTCTTAATTATTAAGAATTTAATTCTTACATTCTGAAGATGGAGCTCAAACTAAAAGACTCAAACAGTTTATTGTATTCAACCTTTTGTGTGTTTACACAAAATTATTCCTATTAGGTGAAAGATAATAAAACATAATAAGCCATAATAAAAGACAACTCCCTGTGAAAAACACAGTCTCTAAAAAGCTAATGTAAAATAACGCAGATAATAAGAAAATATTATATTCTCCATAGTATTTTAGAGAAAGGACAGTTGAGAAATCAGTTTCTGCAAGATGCCTCTCATTTACACTAATGCCTATAACTTGTCCTCTAAATTCCTTCATAGCAAAACAATAGATCTAGTCCCTTACCTCGTATGTACAGTTCATCTCTTTGATGTTTACCCAGAGGTAAACATCAAAATCAGCTCAGTACACCTGTGCTAAAAAAGTGCCTGTTACAGGAAATATGGTATTTCTACATCACATCTAAGTCTCTGGTGCCCATTAGTAAGCTGTGTCAGTCAAGGAAAACCTAAGGACACTTTGCCTCATCAAATTTTTACTATTCAAAAAATAGATACCAAGTCTTAGCTAATTTTCTTTGTTCTTACTATAGTTAATGGAGAAGGAGAAGCACATCCAAAAGGTAATCTTCTTGTCTCTGTCTTTGAATGAGACTACTTTCAAGAGCTCAATGAGCTCTTTCAAGAGCAATGCATTTTTGTTTCATATGTCTTAAGTTAGAGAACCTCACACTCTCAGGCTTACTCAAATCTGTACAGAAAAACTACAGCAAATTAGGAAATCAAGCAATGTGTCAAATCCCAGATGACTCTTTCAGCCAAAGCAACACACTTCTTTTCTGAGGTGTCTCTTTTGATTTGCTGCCTGATAAAATAGTAGTGAAATACATATAAAGAACCTACCTTGTATTAGGAAGATCTTAAAAATCCTTGACACATATAAACCTCTGTGTATACACCAAGACAATTTTTGGAACATAAAAAATATAGCCAACTCTAGAATGATATTTTATATTCTATAATAATGAACAGAATATTGTTGCAGTGAATGGCAAGCATAATTTCCCTGGAAATTTTTCATAAGATGGCATACATCCCAAAAGAAATTGTATGAAGCTCTATATCCTGTCCATTCTGTGACCACATAATTTATATTTTATTTTATTTAACAGATTTATTGGCTGTTTTAGGAAGCACTTCTCTAAAAATGTAGTAAAAGTAGATGAGACCATTTTTAAGAAAATTGTTGTAGAACAGAATACTTCATTTTAAAGGAAACTACAACAATCTGATGATTGTCCAACTGCCCAACCACTTCTGGGCTGACCAACAGTTAAAAATGTTGCTAAGGGCATTGTCCAAATGCCTCTTAAACACTGACAGGTTTGGGACATCGATCACCACTCTAGGAAGCCTGTTGTAGTGTTTGACCACCCTTGCTGTAAACAAATGCTTCCTAATATCCAGTCCAAGCCTCACTGGTGCAGTTTTGAAACAATCCTACATGTCCTGTTACTGGATATCAGGGAGAATAGCTCAGTACCTCCCTCTCCACTTCCTCTCCTCAAGAAGATGCAGAGAGCAATGAGAAGAGTCATCATTTTATCCAAAAACAAAAAGTTCCACATGACACATCATATCTCACCAAAACACATATCTGGACCGGTATGTCATAATCACTGCATAAAAAATTATCAGAAAAAAAAAGTTGTAAGAATATATGAAATGGGATGATTCAAACCAGAGCGTTTCGTGGTTTTGGTTTTTTGTTGTTGTTGTTTGTTTCAAGGCACTTTCCAAATCTCTACAAACTCATGCAATTAATCTAATTGCACCTAACATCTTTAGAGGAATCTGTACTTAGTCCATGATTCTATATTGCCATTATTACTGTTAGACTCTTGCCACTAAATCAATAGCAGCCTAATCTGCCTCTAGAGATCACAGTATTTGCAAGAGCTTACTCTTGTTCATGGATCATTTGAGATCTATGTAGAGCTTTCATGTCGGTAATGATGAGGTTTGGGACATAAGAAAACAGCCACACATAATTTTATGAAACAGTAGTCCCTCAAATGAACAGCTTCAGATACATAGCAGAAGACACATGAAAAAAGACTTGGCAAAAGTTTGAAAATGCAGAATCCTAAGTGCATTGGAAACTAAGGACAAAAAAGACAACTAGCATGTTAATCTAGCATGCTAATGGTAGAGATTTTTCAAAGCATCTCTCAGAGCTGAAGCATAATTCTGCTGTAAGTTAATGGGAATTGTGATCTTAAGCCATGTAACCATGATAAAAATTGTAGACTGTGTATGACAGAATTGCAGAATTTCATAATGGTTGAGTTTGGAACGGTTCTATGGAAGTCATTTAGTCCAACTCCCCTGGTCAAGTAGGATGACCCAAAGCCAGTTGCCTGGGGCTGTATTTGTAATATCTCCAGGGACAGAGTCCACAGCCTTCCTTAGCAACCTCTTCCCAGTACTCCATCATCCTTTAAGTAAAAATATGTTTCCTGATGTTCAGACAGGCCATCCTACATTTCTGTTTGTGCCTCTTGTTCATGTCACTGGGAACCACTGAAAAAAGCCTCCCTTCAGATACTCACATACATTGCACCCTCCTTTCAGATATTTACATAGATTGATAAGATCCCTCCCAAGCCTTCTCTTCTCTAGTTGCAATGGTCCCAGCTCTCCCAGCCGTCCCTCACATATGCAGTACCCCAGTCCCTTAACCACGCTCGTGTCCCTTTGTTGAAGTCTCTTCTGTACACCTGTGTTTCTGTTGTACAGAGAAGCCCAGAACTGGACACAGTACTACAAGGGTGGTCTCACCAGTGCTGAATAAAGGGGCAGGATCACCTCCCCTGGAGTCTCATGTAGCCCAGGGTACCATTCGCCTTCCTTGAAGCAAGGGCTCCCTGGCTCATGTTGAATTAGTTGTGCATCAGGACCCCCAGCTCCTTTTTGGCCATGCTGTTTTCCAGCCGATCCCCAGCATATAATTCTGTGTAGAATTGTTCTTCCCCAGGTACAAAACTTTGCACTTCTCTTTGAACTTCATGGTGACCCATTTCTTCAGTCTGTATACATTAAAAGGAATTTTCTACTATGTTAAATGTTTTGCTCCTTGTAACTGAAATTGAACTCATGTTGTTGGATCTTTTTTCAGAAAGAAAAATAATGCATGGTTTTCTTCACTTCACGGACAAGTTTATTTTCATTTTAGTAACTTCCAGGAGAAAACAATTGAAATTGTAAGGTGTGAATACTCCCTTGCCCGTGCAACATTCAAAATATAACAAAACTTTTTCAGTTTTCAGGAGATGGCAGGCAGAAGGTCTCCTTACACACTCGACAGAAGTGATGGAAAGGACAATTATATTTTGTTAACAAACAAACATTCAGACATAAGGTAAAATTATGCTTGAGTGCACAGAATTTATTTTTTCCAATAAAGATTTAGTAATAAAAATGATGAAAGACTTATTAGTTCTTCTCAGTGGAAAAGTGATTTGTACTATTTTATGATATGGTACAGATTGCTCTTCAGGAATATGTAGAGCAAACTACTTGAACAGAACAAAAATGTCACGTGAAGCAAAATATAAATAGCCTGCTGGGTGTGTATATAATAATTCTCTATGGGTTTTTTTTGTTTTTGTTGTTGTTGTTGTTATTTTTTTATTGGTTTATTGGGGGTTTTAATAGAGCAAGTATCCAAATCAAAATAAAGCTACATTAATTTGACACACTTGAGCTGGTCTAGGACCTCAAGAGGGACCCAAGGGAGAAGAAGGATCCATTGAAGGTGTTCAAGTCACCAAGCACATGTCTAGATAGTCGAGGTTTTAAATTGTTTTCTTCATACTCACTTCATTGGTGCTTATACTACTGAAAGAAATGGCTTCAACATGTACATGGTCTGATTAATTTCATGGTACTTGTAAATTTGATTCCACTATAAATTGCACTGCAAAGTACTGTCTTCAGCTAAGATGAATATTTATACACAAACATGCATAAATTCAGTGTCACTGACTAGACCTGCAATGCAATAAAACGGAGTGTTAATCTGAAGGTTCCTAAAGGGACATGAAAATATGTGTGCTAGCAGGTAGGAACAGTCAAACTGTGCCACACTAATACAGCTCTTCTTTTGTTCCAGCCAACACACAGCAATGTAAGATTATAGTAATGGCCCGATCCTTGCATTTCAGGATAGGCAAATTAATGTATTCAAATTAGTGGTTTAGTATTTTCCCCATCTCCTGTTTTGTTCTAAGCATTCTGAATTCAAACCAGCTACTTAAGACATCAGTGCTAAAGTATGAAGCTAGATTGGCTTGATGGACTTAGAACTTTCTAAACATGAGAGAAATTTCCAAAAATTAAACTCTAAGAAAGAGAAAAAAAAATCTTTTAGACATCATTTTCACCTCCTCCTCACATATAACAAAAAAGCTAAATACCAACTATTAAGTCATAAAAACGCTTACCTCAAATCAGAGGCAAATTGCATCAGGAAGAATTTAGTCCCAAGACACTTCAAAATGTGAAATCACTGAATTTTAAAACACAAATCAATGTGAAGATAGTGGAAATAATGTCATGAGACATTTCAGGAATAAGGAACTTGGAGTTTTCTTCTCTAAGGCATACAACACACCTTTCATTTATTTATTTAATTTACCAACAGCTGGAAAAATTTGGAAACCTTAGAATTTCATTTCTTGGAATTGTGTTTTGGTATTCAAAGCTTTGCAGCTGATAATTGCAGTATTTTGTTGCAAGCCTCCTTCCATTTCAAGCCTGTTTCTTTTTCTTGTCCCATCACATAAGAACTCCCCGAAATAGCAGGAAGTGTTTCACTGTTGAACTTTCCATGGAAAGAAATGTCTGCCAAGAACACCTGAAATTTCCTCATCACCAGAAAGCTGTTTTAAAAGTGAGCATTCTATATTAATTTCTAGTATCCCTTAAAATAAAGCAAAACCCACAAGAACTTTTTTCTAAATATCCCATCACACTATATTTGTGTCCATTGTCAAAATTTTGAGTCTTGTGGCTGACAACCAGAAATGTTAGCCTCCCCAGTATGATTATTTTCAGTGTCTGAACAAGTACTTTCCTGTTTCTGCTCTTTGTGATTGAGAAGTCCCCATAATTATCTACAGTATTACATTACCATCTTGAAAAAATTCTTCCCTCCATCTCCTCTTCTCCATGACTTGTAGAGAAGCAGTTAACCTGTTACACTGATTGATTAAGCTTAATCTTTGCTTTTCTATCTTTTATCTCATTTCTTATATAGACTGTTCAGAATATATTTTAATATTCGTGCCAAATAAATTTCTGAGATATTTTCTTTGTACTTCATGTAACAGCAACAAAATACACCAGTAAAAAATTCTGGACAAGCTCCTTTGAAGAAGATCTTTAAAAAAAAATAATTTTTTAAAATTGCATATTTAGAGGAATCTTGCATTCTCTATTGCCACTGTCTATATTTCACAATGGGAGAACTACTCTGGTTTTCTAGTATAGCTCTGACATTTGAAATCCTGGAAAAGTGCTAACGGTTAGACAGCATTAGTAAAAAATTATTTGTCATTTTAAAAAATCATTTGGGGTTGAAAACAAGGGGTTTGGAGCCAGGGGATGCCTTTTGAGGATTTATTGTTAAGGGGAATCCCTCAAGAGACTGGTAGACAACCATTTCTCCTAATGGAACCTCAAAGTGTAAAATAATAAAATATATGCCAGGTTGTACTTTACAGAATAATCTGAATAGTATAAAGTAGTCTGATTTCCTTCCATTTTAAAATTTTTAGAACTAATAATTATAGGAAAATTAGTTACACTTAAAAGAGTGATACTTAATTTATTTCTAGAATAAAAAATAGGAACCTCTAAGTGTTACAAGAACTCCATATGTATTTAAAATTCATTAGCAAGCAACTGAATGCTTGAGGTATACTCAAAACTGGAAAAAAACTAGAATGCAGTGGCATTAGACTTTATATATGTTCATGCTCAGTTAGGGGAGAATACACCTCTTTGTTCAGCCAGCCAATGTGTATTGTACTTATTTTCATAAAGAAAAACTCTCAAGATTTAGAGAAGATAATAAGAATACCAATGAAATAACAGGAAAGGGTCAGTGTACATTCCTGGTCAGATCAGCTCAGTTTAAGTGAGCCATAAATTAATTCTTTCAGGTGAGGAAGTGTCTCAAGCCTGTAAATAAATCACAGTGAGTTGGTCTGTTACATTGGGTGCACTTAAATTTAAATAAAAGTTTATAATCTCTCATATAACAGGATAATTCAGAAATCCTAAAGTTTACCATAAATGACCATCTTAAAAGAATTTTAACAAGCAGGCAGGTGAGTAGAGTTTTATGGTGACTGCACCATATTTAAAGCTTTTAATTACAGCAGTATTTTCAAAGATTTCATCTTGTTGTTCTGAATACTCACATTGTGTTCATTCTCATAAGATTAATAACTACAACAATTCACACTTATGAAACATTCTCTCTTAACGTTTCTCTGTCTTGGCCTCTTCTGGTAAGTTTGACACATGATTCCTTCACACCTCAAAGTGTAAGAATAGAGAGACTACTGAAAGCTGTACAAACATAAAACTTCATACGCTACAACTTAACATTTTTCCAGGCAAGAAATTAAGAAATTAAGGTTAAGGGAAGTACCTCTAATACACTCTTAAAATTTCAAATTAAATTTTCAAGACTGAAGCCTCTCTGGTTAGTTGTACTTTGACTAAATTTACTTCAGAGACTGTGGTCACTCCAGCAAAAACTGTGAGAGATTGTACACTTCCTTGAGCAGTCACATGAGGAAAGGAAAATAATCAAGCTTGAAAACCTGGTACTATCCAGCACAAGTTCTTGCTTGACATTAAGATCATTGATTAAAACAGTAGCTTAAATTATCTTCAAAAGGTTCAAGTCTAAGCTAACTCTGTCAGTTAAATGTGCAATTATCTCTGGTCCTTTTCTTCCTCTTGTAAAATCTAAATCTGAAATTAGTTTTCCCTCATCTGTGGATAAAGTTACATGTTTTCCTAATGAAAGTGAGATCTTTCATTTTGTTGCTGCTGAAATTCTTACAAAGTCGGTGTGAACTTGTTTTCCTGGTTTGTTCTGACCAAGCTAACGTGATATGGACTTAGGTGCCATTTGCATAATGAACCTTTAGACTTCTGTTAAGATACAAATTAACCTCTGTTAAGATACCCAATATTACCTTTCTGATCTTTAGCACCTTTAGCACCTTGTAAGGTTTATTTTACACCATAAGAAAAATATGACTTTTCAATCAAAACTTTAGATTCAGAAAGTATTAAAAAGACACAAATATTTTTCCCTCCATTATAGAAGAAATGCTTTTGTCAAACAGCCAAAAAAGAAAAAAAATGAGGTATTTGTTAGAACTATCTGACCTGTGGTTTGTTTTTCTTCTGATCTAATTCTTATCTAAATACTCTTGGTTTGCTTCCAAGAAAACATATTTTGCCTACTGTGAGGTTTAATTAGTTATAGCTGGCATAGCACTTTGAAGATGTGAAGTATTCTGTCCAGTCTAAGCTACCTCTATCATCTCTCATTTACTGCCTGTCTAAACTAAACTAAATAAAATATCATGTTATTTTTTTTGGGGGGGGGGGTTAAGTATTATTCTAGAAATACATATCATAAATAAAATGCAATTTTTTTTCTGTGCTTTTGCATAGTGGAAAAGTATTCTTGCATAGATCTAAGTCCCTTTATTTACCATTCTCAGTCATCAACAGCAGAAATACCAGCCTTTCCACTGAATGCCAAGAAAGCCAATATGACATGATTTATTTTTATTGGTAGTACTGAAACCAACTTAAATCACAGCCCTGTAGCAGACATTGCATATACACATTCAGTCCCAGTCCAAGCTTCTGCAAAGCTTGCAATCTAAACGAACATAATAAATTGAGAGACATATGAAGGGAACTGAGGCAGAAAGGTCAGTCAAACAAGAACACTTGTCCAGTTCACGTAGCAAGATCTGTTGTAAAACTGAGATTCAACCTGCCTAGATTCCTCAGGGTTCAGATCATGTTTTAACAGCAACACCTTAGGCTGGTACGTATCAAATGGTTGGGGAAAGAGGAACCTGAAGGTTTATTGTTAACCTACAAACAGAAAAATAAGGATGAATGCAGCAAGTCTAATCCTTGAATGCATCAGTAATATGAATGTGAAAACCACAGTTGTTCATCAGCTCAGCGAAGCTTAGTTGGAGTCAAAATCCATGCTAAGACACTTCAGGAAAACTTTGAATCAGTTAGTGTGCAGTAAGAAAAGAGGAAAAGTTCAGAAAACATTGATAACAGCCCACAATAAAATAATGATGGATATAAGTTTATTTAATCTGGGAAAAGAGGAGGGAGGTTGTGGTTGCTCACCCTTGGCTGGCCACCGGGTGCTTATCCAGATGTTCTCTCACCTTCCTCAACAGTATGGGGCAAGAAAAAAAAGTGAAAAAAATCTGTGGGTCAAGATAAGGACAGGGAAATCACTTACTTATTACCATCATGGACAACACAGATTGAACTTGGAGAAGATAAATTTCATTCATTGTCAATTAAAAATAGCACAGATTAGTAAGAAACAAATCAAAACTAAAGAGACTTTCTATGAACCCCACGTCCCCTTGTTCCCAGGCCCACCTTCACTCCCTCACTCCTTTATCCTCTATCCATTCCCTTCCTGAGCAGCACAGGCACACGAGGAATGGGAGTTACTCTCAGTTCATAATACATTGTCTCTGCTCTTCCTTCCTCACACTTTTTTCCTGATGCAGAGTGGGGTCAGTCTGACACGAACTCTTTCCACAGGCTGCAGTTCCTCAGGGCAAATCCATCTGCTCCAGTGTGGGGTTCTCCACAAACTACAGAGCAGTTGTCTGTTCTGACATGATCATCTGCGGGCTGCAGGGGAACAAACTGGTCTTATTCACGAGCTGTGTGGAATCTGTGGCGCCTAGAGCGCCTCTTCCCCCTCCTTCTTTCCCTCTGTTGGTGTCTAAAGGGCTGTTTTTCTCCTACTTTTCTTATTTTTTCACTCTCATGGTTTAACCCCAGCCAGCAACACAGAGCTACTTGCTCACTCCTTCCAGGTGGGATGGGGGAGAGAATTGGAACACTTAAAAGGAAAAAACTTGTGGGTTGAGATAGACAGTTTAATAGGTAAGGCATAAACTGCACATGCAAGAAAGCAAAACAATAATTCCATTCACCACTTCCCATGGACAGGCATGTGTTCAGCCATGCCCAAGAAAGCAGGTCTCCATCCCATGGAACAGTGACTTGGGAACACAAATGCCATCACTCCAAACATCTCCTTCTTACTTCTCCTTACCCCAAGTTTACATTCTGAGCATGATACCATATGGTGTGGGATATTCCTTGGGTCAGCTGGGCTCAGCTGTCCTGGCTGGGCTCCCTTCCCCTCCTTGTGCACCCCCAGCCTCCTCACTGGTGGTGTGAGGAGTAGAAAAGGCCTTATACTGTGTAAGGGCTGCTCAGCAACAACAAAAACATGCCTGTATTATCAACACTGTTTTCAGCACAGTGAATCCAAAACAAGGCCTATGCAAGTTATTGTGAAGGAAATTAACTTTATTCCAGCCAAAACCATTATGCTTCTCTCTCTTGCAGTTTCTGCACAGCAGTTTTTACCCTTTCTAAAATGTTAAATAGTAATAACATCATGTATGTTACATAGATGCTGTATGTGAATAACGGAGCCACCGCCAGCGTCACTGATGGGCTCAGCCTTGGGCAGCAGTGGGTCCCTTTTGGAGCCAGCTGTAACTGGCTTTGTCTGACATGGGGACAGCTTCTGGTCCCTCTACTACTAAAAATTTGTCACTTAAACCCAACACAGAGGTGAAATTGTCAATTCTTAAACTCTATTAAAACATAGGCGATGGAACTTAGTAAAGAGATAAACATAATGAAGCTCAGGGAATCTCCTGAGCTGAAATGCATGGAAGCCAGGAAATAATTAGGGATGAATTATGGATGCTTGCCCCATATCCTGTAACTGTCGTTCTTATTGAAGGACATGCATGTTCTTCAAGACAGAATACTGGCTAAGTGGTCCACTCTAAACCAGAGCATCTCTTCTTATATCTCTTTATTCAGAATTTTATAAAACCAATCTAACACTTTATTACTTTTCTCTTAAATGTCACAAATAGAATTCAGCAAGGTTCGCTTGCTACACCACAAAAATACCAGTATTTGAATACAGCTCTTCTGTATCAGACTAAGGACTTTTCAAAGGACATGAATAGTTACAAAAGGAAGTGCTATTTACTCAAAACAACCAACAATACCTATTAAAGTGGTGATGCTTCAAGATAAATACATTAACCTAAGGATTCTTCTGTGTTCTGAGATAAATGAAAGTCTTCCCTGTTTCAGAAATTCCATCATTACTGGAACTGGTAAAATCTTGCTGAAGTGTCCTGAAAGGTTACACTGGTCAGAAATATCATCATTGTATATGCTCTTATATTTCTTCAAGCTGAAATTTTTAAGGAATAGAGCATTTCAAATCTCAGTGGAAAAAAAAAAATAAGAAGTTAATGAAAATATCTTGGATTGAGGAGGACATCTGGGCTGCCTTTATTCACGTTCTTAAAATGAAACAAATGTTTAAAATGTTCCTGAAGTGTGTCCAATGTAAATAGTGGCTAAATCTCAATCATTTCCTTAGGTAAGACACACCATTATAATGAAAAATCTATGAAAGACATAATGGAACAAAAGACACATTTGTACTATGATTATGTGCATTGTGCCACAGGCTAAACCCTGAAATTTAACTTATGATGAAACTTTACTAAAATCAGTAAGAACACATCAGAAAAAAAAAAAAAAAAAAAAAAAAAAAAAAAAAAAAAAAAAANNNNAAAAAAAAAAAAAAAAAAAAGTAAGAGATTCAATAGTCAGGTTTTCCCCATATTTCTTAAAGGGATTTTTTTTTTTTCTGAAAGGTACCTGCTGGATAAAAGATAAAACAACTTTCCTTCCTACGCTTCCCAAGTAACAATTATTAAAGAAGAACAGCTCAAGCTTCTTACACATGCTTCTGATACATTTTATACTTTTGTTCCTATTCTTATATATTGAGTAACAAATGGCATTGATATGCAGCCATTTAGTGCTACTTACCATTTGCTAACTACTTCTATAACGTAACTGGCCCATACAGCTCTGTTCAGAGATACAGAGATATCAACCCAGGGGTTGGTACCAGGCAGAGTGAGCTATTCAGAATTCATAATTGGCATTAGATAAACACAAAAGGATTTAGAAAATATTTAGCTGATGTTCACTGTGTTACTGAAAAAAATTACCAAAAATAAGACAAATATTTATTTTAACAGTAAAACTCAGGATAATTATTTATTGGTTATTTAATGGTTATTGAAAAGGTAAACTCAAGCTCATAGCAATACATTTTCAAAGATTCTTCTTCCCTCCCTCTCAAGTATTTCCTTTTAAAGTGTGGTCATGCTGTTGACACAGTCAGCAAATGCCAAGCACCAGAGCTTTAAATTCAGTCAAATCTGACTTCCACTTTTGCATTCCACACTCACAAAAAGAAGTAGGAAGCTGAAATACACCCACTTTCACAACTTCAAGCTTTACTTATTTATGCTTCCAGGAACACTGCTGGAAGTCTTAAATCATGTTAAAGTTGGTCTCTAAATAGGATTTTCAAACTTCAGAAGAAATGCATAAGCAGTGTAAAGCTCTTTCTTCTTATCTTGCATCACCAGTGCTTACACTAATTTCAACAAAATAATCTCTAAAAGGCACAGATTTCATAAATTAGCAACACAGTACCCGTTGGAATCCATCCTTCAGATCATCTGGAGGCTTTGCATTAAGAGGAAAAAAAGGAGAACAAAGCAACAATGTAAAAGTTAAATCGCTGCCTGAAGCACACAGGGTGATGTGAGCATTGATACCAGACTGTTTTAAATTAAAAGCAATTTAAGGAAGTTCTTTATAAAGTAAACCAGCTTGGCTGCAACTGAATAACATAATAGGCTTTTACTGCACTGTTTGCTCCTGTTGCCATACTCTTGACTAGTGTTTCTCAGGATTTATAGGACTTTCTTGGAGGTCTCTTTAAGAGTTCTGGATTTTAGGATTTCTTTGCTTTTCTTGATCATCCTTTGTAAGTTACTGTTTTCATGTCACAGGACCGCAATTGTTTATTGTGAAAAGTCACTAATGACCAAATGACCCTGCCACCTGGGGAACTTACAGCCTCACGTTAAATGCCAGCTATATATAAAAAAAGATCTTCCCAGGCTATTGATTCACTGGCAGTGTTTGATTGTACCCTGGAGGCAGGTGACAGCAAGGGAACTGGGCTCTTACTGTTTTACACTCCCTATTTCACAAACCAAATAAATCTTCTCTAAATGAATTCCTGTTTTTTTCCTCACTTCTATGTGACAGTTCAGTATTCAACAATCTTTATACTATTTGCTTCTGGGGTATTGAAACCATAATCTCCATAATCTTAATAACAACAAATTTCTAGACCCTCAATTTAGCTTTAAGATAGTGGCAGCATTTGTTGTGCTCTACACTCTACAGACTTTTGAAACTGTCAGGTCCAAAGAATGACTTCTTTAATACTTATCATGGTCTCCTTGTGCAACCAGATTATCTCATTTTGGAAAACACTTCCACTAACTAGAAATATTGGCAACTCCTACAATATCACTTGTCTTATACTGTGACTACAAACATAGCTAGCTGGCCTCATAGGGAATGAAATGAGATTTTAGTGATCAAGCTAGTCTGGAATACAAATGTCTTGAAGAAAAGCTGCAAGACTCCTTCAAAAAGGAAGTTGAAAAAAAAGTTGCATTAACTTGCCAGCTTTCCCAGAAGGAAAATAACCCCAAACTTATGCCTAAATAACCACAGCAAGAAAAAAAGCAAAGGATTGCAGAGTTTGACTGAATTTGTGTTCTGAGAGGTGCTAACATAAAACTTGAAATTTTTCTTTTTCATTTGAAAATCTCACTCAATTTAGAGAGTACAGTGTCCTTTACTTCATGGTTTAATATTCTATAGTGCATATCACAGTGGTCTTAAGAGCAAAGCCATCTTAAGCAAAGAGCTGCAGTAATGAATAAGCAAGGGTTCCAGAGTATAGGAGTCACAGGTGTGGTCAAATCAGGAACATTTGAATATTCAAAACAGATTTTCTTGAAAGACTTCTCTTCTGATTGCATGTTTTCTCCAGATCTTTTTTCGCTGTGTTTTAGGCTCAGTGTCCTTTTGTGCCTAACCCTGTGACCTGGTCATCTGTCCTCTCTCACCTCTCTTCTGTTCCCTTGTCAGTTTATGTCTTTCTAATTCCCTGCCTTTAAAAACCTGTGTATTAATGTGCATTTCTTGGCATCGAGAATCACTTTTCATTTTTAATCTTGAAGCCTTTTTTCACCTTGCATGTGCCATCTGTATTTCTATGGCTTAGTATCATCTCTGACTGTTTAGCTGACTCTCTGCATGACCAGCTGAGTTTGATAATCAAGCATAGGGAATGGTTTCTCCACAAGGAATTCTTGTGTAGCTTAGGGTTTTTCCATCTGGAGGACAAACAGTTTTAAGGAGGCCATAAAAGAGGATTTCAAAACTGTGACTGATGTGGATGGGTTGGGTTTGACGAGTCAAAGACTACTTGAAAACAAGGTGCCACCAAATGAGACCCCAAGGAGCAAGGCTGATCAAAAGGCAGCAGTCCTTCCTACAACCAGCAGTAGATCTGGAGAACCCTATCAAGTATGTGTACACTATCTCTTGTTCATAGCCACCACTGGAGACAAAATATGGACCTGATCATGACCAAAACAGTTATCCACATTAATATCAACAATGTCAACCACAACGGGGTCATTCTTAAAGACTAGCTACAAGCTAGTAAAGACTAGCAAAGACAGCTAGTAAAATTTAATTTAAAAAAGAAAAAAACCTCTGCTATAAAAAGAAGTTTGATTTGAAAATTTGATGTAGTCCTACTCAATGGACTATACATAAATAAATTAATTAGACAACAAAAATATATTTAGCTGAATTGAAAAAAACACTCTTTCATTGTATATTTTGCAGTTATTTCTATGCCTAAGTCCTTTTTCTATATTAATCTCACAGCTAGAGATTTAGAACTTGTCACCACATTTGAATATGAGGTTGTTTGGGCTGAATACAATGTTTAGTATACAATGACAACTTGTGACCTTCTGTCATCAGTTCTGTCTTAATATTATGTACATACTTTAATTCAGCTCTTTGAAGTGCTATTATTTTAAAAGGTAATATAAATGTTTGTAATTTCCCCTTTTTATGCACATTGCCTCAATTATGCTACTGTGTCATGACAATTCTCATTTAATATAAAGTAATTTAGGCTTGTAAAAGGAAAATATGCAGCTAGCAGGATATTGTGTTACTAGAAACAGAGGTTGCTCATTCTGTTACATTTTGAAGAGGCGTCAGCGACAGGAAGTTGTGTTAAATTGAGATTATGATAACCAGAGAATAGACAGTATTTCATTTCTCTCTCTGAATCTCCATCATATCTGCCTAAGACACTCTAAAGGCTAGAGGTATTCAAGAAAATGAGAAAGTCCTGGCTGGACCCTCACTGCACTTAATTCCAAACAAAAATGGCCACCAAAGTCCTAATTGTTTCAGTAATTTATATTTTTTAAATTAGGCTGAGCCCTCTCTTTAATTTGTACATGCCATTAACCAATATTTCACATCCAAATACTGAAGCTTTCTGCCTTGATTTATATTATACAGGAGTTTAACTAAATTCACTGATGAATTTGTACCAAGGTTTCCAGCACTGAAGTGGAAACCCACAGACATTTTTTAAAGTTTCGGGTTCCTTCCATCTCAAGAAAACATCTATGTTCAATCGAGGATTTATAAAATATACTGGAGTCTTTGAATCTGTTCAAAAGCCTGTGACTTTCCCTGATGAGGAGGGAAGGATAAAAGGTAATAAAAGTTCTGAAATCCTGTGAAGGGAAGAAAGCGTAATATAGGATTATTTAAGAAAAGGCTATGCATTGCATTGAAGTGTCAGTGAAGTAAAATCAGTGATGCTGAGACCACTTTGGATATTCTCATATTTCTCATCATCACAAAGAAATTCCAATAAAATACAGAAAGAATTGCAGTTATCTCTGTTTATGATGATACACATATATGTGCATGTGCCCATATATCTGTATTCATGTTTATACAAAAACATTGATTCCATTACATTTATTCCTGCCAGGAAGTACCAATTAATTTTACTTGCATAGATGAAGTTATTTTAAATCAATTAATGGAAGAACTTCCTATAAACTTCTCTCTCCTCCTATGCAACCACTAGTCAAGGAAAAGGAAGAGCCAGTACTTTCTTTGTTCTTTCAGAAAGAGAGAACAAAAAACTGTCTGCTCTACCAGTGGCAGACTACAAAGCTCACTCTCCCTCCTCAAGGAACTAAGTTGTGTAGGCATGTAAAAGCAGTTAGCTCTGCTAACTAAACATTTGCAATCACTTCTCATTAACCTTTCCTGAGGAACTCAGTTGTTTAGCTATAAATTATAATAATTATTCTGCAATATTTTCTACTTTAACTGCATTTTCAAGACAATAAGCATTTTAAGCACACTTACACTTTCCTCTTTTCAGCCTTCCAATCTCTATTTGACCCTTACTGTGGCTCTTGGATGTCTGAGCTCACAGGGTAAGAAAGCTGCCATGGCTCAGAGGAAGCCACTCTGAGGGCTGATAGCTGCAGAAGCTGTCCTTCACTTTGTAGGAGCTCAGGCTAACTCCATTCAAGCTTAAGAACATTTGTTATGTAACTCTCAGTGCATTACATCTTTTACATTTGATAAGCTGACGCATTACAGAAAAGACTTAAACCTCTTAAACCTGAAAGTGACAGATCCATTATCCCAAAGAAGGGTGCCTAATGGTGTAAGCAAATAACCTAAACTAACAGAGGTTCTGCAGATTCCAAGAAATGATAGTAAAATATCCTTTTTTCTATAGCAATAGAAAAAGTATGACTTGGCATAACAGATTTTATAAGTCGAATATGTATACAATAGTACAATTGACAGAGACAATCAGTGCAATTGACATCAGAGAGGATGCATTGCATAACTTTATGGTATCCTAAAATTGTCTTTCTTAGAAGAAAAACAATTTAAACTCTTGCCATGCTCACATTGAAATATAAAATGGCTAGTATAACATCAAATATTATGTACTCTTTCTTCATTCCCCAAAAAAGATATTTTAGGCCTAGTGACAGTCTTTAATATGGCATTTATGCCATTTATTCCCTGTGTGTTCACAGGTCCCTTCTTCTGACCCCAGAAATGTTTTTGAATTAGAGAGTCAGAGGAGAAAACCACACTAGTGATTTATAATCTATTACTATTAGATGGCTTGAAACTTAAATAAAACTGTCTCGACTTACACTAGCCAGAAATCTAACCCTAAACCAGAAAACTACCCCAGACTTTTCCAATTAAATTCCTCCACTATTCCATGTGCAAAGTCACCCTGCTTTTTCGAAAACTAGTTTTAGGGAGAAATGATGGAATTTGCTATATGAACTGAAACTGTATCCCAGTTTCAATAACAGAAGAAGAAATATTCTGACTTTTTTTAACTGAGTGATTAGTAGAGCAAAACCTAATCCCTTAGAACCATGACTAGACATGAAATGACAGGCAACATGGACAGCTTCCCACAAGATGCAACACTTAAACAGATGGCAAGTAAAAAGTGAAATTTCCAAATAGCTTTAAAAGACCATGTAGACAGAAGAGCAATCTAATATGGAATTGAAAACAAAACAAAAAAAAAAGGGCTTTTAAAAAATGTATTTAATTAAATCAATCTTACTTTTAAAAAATATTCCTTCATGGTCACTTTAGTTGGTCAAGGTTAGGATAGTGAAAAAGTGCAGAAATTATGTAGAAGACTTCTTGAAGCAAAACAAATGAAAACAAACAAACAAGCCAAAAAAACCCCTAATCAAACCAACCAAAAAAAAAAAAAAACAAAAACATTTCTACTTCTTTATGATTCTTCTTCATTTAGTCATTCCAGCCATAACCACAAGCAGGCTGTCTTTGATCACATTTGTCCTGGCTCAGTCTTTCTCCAACAGCTTTTTCTGGTTTACTTTTCTACTCAACAGACAAGATTATCCAGCTGTTGATCATTCCTGAATTTCCTCTTCCATTAAGTGGCACATGCAGGCCCTGGTTCTCAGATGGAGTTTCTTCTCAGAAGGAAAACCACATAATTACAGTGCCTACAATCCATGCAGTCGTGCTGGCTTTCAAAATGGAATTTGAACTTCAGAAAGTATTTTCACAAATGCAGACTGGAACCTCTGAATCTCTTGCATTCATCAGTTGAGTTTATTAAAAACAAAAAAAAAGAAAATGTATGTAATGGTATATAGGGTTTACACACAACTTGTTCACCCAGTGATAAGCAGCCAAGTCATTAAACATTCTGACAGTGTTAAGGTGATATAATATTGTCATAATACTGTGGTCAGATGTCTGGCTGTCAGGTGTCTACCAAACTTCTCTATCATTTTTCCCTCTACCAATAAGACAGAGGGGAGAAAATGTGACAAAATGTTCATAGGTCAAGATAAGGACAGGGAGATTACTTACCAAGCATGATGATGGGCAAAACAGGCTCCACTTGGTGAAATTAAATTTACTATCAATTAATAACAGAGTAGAATAGCAAGAAATAATAACAAAACTGAAAACATCTCTCCACTCCTTCCTGGGCTCAAATTCACTGACAGCTCTTTTACCTCCTTGCCCCAAATGGCACAGGGACTTTCATCAGAAAGTCAGTTCATCAGAATTTGTCTCTTCTGCTTTTTTCTCCTCAAGAAGACTCCTCACACTCTTCCCTTGCTTCAACGTGAGAGCCCTCCCACAGGAGACAGTCCTCCATGAATTTCTCCAATGGCAGCCCTTCCCACAAGCTGCAGTTCTTTAAGTTTTCCATGGGGTCCTTCAGGCACAGGCTGCTCCAGTGTGGGTTCCTGGCAGAGTCACAAGTCTTGCCAGCAGACCTGCTCCAGCATGGGCTCCTCCCTTCATAGGGACACAGGTCCTTCCAGGAGCCTGCTGCAGCATGGGCTTCCCAGGGAGTCACAGCCTCCTTCAGGCATCCACCTGCCCCAGCACGGATCCTTCATGGGCCTAGATGGATCTCTGCTCCCTCATGGACCTCCATGGGCTGCAGGGGCACAGCTGCCTCATCATGGGCTGCACCACAGGGAATCTCAACTGCAGCACCTGAGGCACCTCCTCCCCCTCCTTCTCCACTGACCCTGGTGTCTGCAGGGCTGTTTCTTTTACGTATCCTCACTCCTTTCCCAGCTGCTGCTGTGCAGTGGATCTTACCTTATCTTAAATATATTATCCCAGAGGCACTTCCACTCTTTCTTCCTGGCGTAGCTTTGGCCAGATGTACCCAATAACAAGTCCCTCTTTAAGGCAGCTGGCACTGACTGTCATGCACGTGTGCAGAAATGGCACAAGGGGGCAGTTTCTGGTGTCATCTCACAGAGTCATCCCTGCAGATTGCCCCCCAAAACCTTGCCACATAAAGCCAATACAAATGCAAATGTAAATGTATCCTATTGCTGATGTAATCAACTTCAAGGTTTTCTGAAGAGTAATATCTGCATATCATCTCAGTTATATTATATTGCAGTACCACACACATGAAGCATCCAAAGATAATACAAAGTCAGCATTTTTAATCTCATTACTTCATTTGGCTTTCATATAAAGGATTTGGCTGTGTCACAGGGCTACAGAATAACACTGAATCAACATGCTTCTAAGTCAGTGGAAAGATGTCTATGGATTGCAATGACCTTTGCACAAGAAATTGAGTGAACTCACCACCTGTAACTTCACAAAAAAGATTAGAATTTTAAAAAACTCAAAATCATAGAAGTCAAAATTTCTTCAATTTTTTTTCACCGACCTCATTCTCTTATCAGTAGTACTGATTTAAATAATTAATCAAATTAATTTTAACATTCTAATCATTTGAAAACAGATGCTTCAAATAGATCACATGCATGGCCATGGAGGGCAATGCAGAAAAACATTTTATTTCACATGTACAGTATAAATTGTCATAATATTTGTGTGAAAATAAAATGTTTTAGTGAGCTTTTAGTAATGGAAATATTTTGATAACAACAACAAATCTGGGGAAGCGAGGTTAGGAATGTGAACTCTGGAAAAGTTTCTAGGCATATCATATATGTTGCTATTTTATATATGTTTCTCTGTTAATTAAATTGGAAGTAGTCTTGATGAGTCAGGCCTTTGGGGCCAATATGGTGACAATCTAATTTTATATAAGGTATTCCTCCAGAGGAAAAGGATAATGTGGCTTTCCAGTGTAAAGGCAGAATTAAAAAGTCTTACATACTCTGAAACAGATGCAGCCAGGAAAGCCATTCAAATATGCCACCTGGTAAATGTTTGACCACCTCACATCTAACCACAATATACTATCAAGCAAAACATATTTTTCTATTTTAAGATGTCCAGAGAGAAGTTAATGCTTCTGAGAATGCTTCCTGTCTTAGAGTTTGCTTGAAGATGAAGTTCTAACTTACATGGAAACTGATAGATTTAGACTACAAGTAGAATTCCATTTCATGGGACATACACTTATTTCAAACTTTGCTTTCATTCTGATGCAATATGAATCATCAGGTATAGTTTTCTACACAGAAGTCTGAAAGTGGATTTTGATACACATTCATAGTATTCCATGCCTCATTTTCTTTCTGTTTCTTAAAAGAAGGTGTCACTGAAACATATATATCCACAGACAGTTTTATTTCAGTCTCATCAGGAGAACCTTTCTAGCTAGCTCTGAAAATGGCACTCTAGCTTTGAAAGGATATTATATTTAATAGACTGATGTTATTTTGTTTTGGTTTTCACAATCTTTGGTTCTATTGTCACTCAGCAGCCCACTCATTTCTATAAAATTTAATTATATGTTGATTTGTTTGATTTTTTTTTTTTACTTATTGCTGCATTCATGGCCTCACAAATATGTGCATAGAATTCCCAAGCAAAACTTTAATTCTAATTTTACTTTTCAATGTCTTCCCTGGAAACCAGGTCAATTATAGACATTTTGGTAGAAGTGAAAATTTACAGGAGGACTCAGCAGATGTTAATATATATGAATCTTACTTGAAAAACAAAGGAGTCCACAGATCCAGTGTAAATTACAGGTTTGATTAACAACTCATCAAAGTTAATTAAATGACAATTAACTGTCATTGACTTCAATAAGCTTTAGATCAGTTGTTAGTCAACGTATTTGATACTTCTAAAGCAGATGGAATGTGTTCCTTTTTTTATTTCTTTATATTTCTCCTTAAGTAGGTGGTGTATTTTTATTAGGATTTTATCAGGTGTCAGGTATCCCAAGGATCAAGGACAAGATTACAGTCTCTTAGCAGTATCTATCATACCAGTATTTTGAATTGTGTACATTCCAGTAATTAATATTTTCTACCAAATAAATAGATTTTTCATTTTAATAATGCTAGAAGTGGCATATTATTGCTCTCCAGAAGTTATTTCTTTTGTATATGTATGCATATATATGCACACATATGATATATTTCTGTGCAATGTATATCTTTCAAATGCACACAAACAATGTATCTATTGAGTTATAAGAATATTTCCCTCTGGGAAAGAAAAAAAAATATTTGTATTTAAATTCAATTAATACAATAATTTTGCTTAATGTATTTCATTGTTTTATAGAATACTTGAACAGTTCAAAGTGCCTGGTATTTCCTTTACCTTTATGGTTGATACAGTAATAATTTAATCTTCTTGTAGAAATTTTTATTATATATTTCTAAATATTGTTATGTTTTTATACAATCATAGACAAATTATCTATATGTCCCATGTTCCTTAAACTCAACTAAATCATAAGACTTTTTTTTCCCTTATAGTTTAACTATAACTTTAGTTTAACTATAAAATATTCCTTTTCAAAAATAGCATCTGTTAAGCTAATGTACAGAAAATGCAATTTTTACTTTAGTCACAGTTTTGAAACCTAAAGACTGCCTTGTAAAGAGGAATCTTCCTCGCCTAAAGAAAGACTTCAGGCATACTAACAAAATGTGGTTATCAGTTTAAGTCTTCCTTAAAAAGCAATCTTTGGTGTATCCACCTTGTGTTAAAAAACTCCCTAATTATTGCATAAAATCAATGATTGGTCTCCTTTTGTTCTCTCTCTGTGCTAAGCGTATGAAAACTAGATTTTAAAAACAATCAGGGCCTACATAATGGAACACTCTTGACAAAGAACAAGCTTATGTTGTGTAAAAGCTACTTCAGCATAGCTGCTTCTCATGCAGCAGAATTTGGGGGATGCTGGTTCAGAAAGCAGAGTTTCTTTAACTTTCCCTCTTGCTAAAACAAGTCTTACCTTTATCAATACATGCAAACATTTTTGTCTTAAAACTCCTTTTGTCTCTGCTTAGGATAATAGCAGTGGGTGATATTCATTCCTGTTCCCACATCACAACAGTACAGAAAGGCAATTTAAGATGGTTAATTCCTCTTGCTACCTGGAAGAAAAGAACGTTACCTTGACATCTCTCCCAGCTGAGTCTTGTTGATCACTGCTACCAGTCTAGTAAAATCTAGAGGTCAAGCTAAAGAAATAATCCACATTCATGAGAGAAATTGGGTCCGTAGTAGCCAGGAAATTTGGGCATTTGAGGCTCACTCATATACTAAGCACACTAGTACAATACTTAGAAGAAAACTATGTGTTGGCTGCCATTTTATTGTTGCTAGGTTGTTTGGGGTTTTTGGGGGTTTTGATTTCAGTCTTGATTTGTGTTGGACCCTTTGGTGAAAAAGATAATGGGAGAGAATATAGCATGTAATATCATTTGAAACCAGAGGCTCTGTATTTCTGCTTGGTGTTGCACAGCCTAGTATAGACAGTGCTAGAGCGAGAGCTATAAGAACTACATTATAAAACTGTACAGCTCCAGAGTTAAACAATGTGACATTGTCAAATACTAGGAATAAAGGTCCCTCTTCCTTAAAGTGTTATGGGAATTCAAAAGGGGAAAAAAGCTCTCCTGAGGGTTAGGTAAGTGTCTTAGGAGAGGACTTATTTCATTCCCTCTTACATAATTTGCAATTGTTCAGCCACCACTATCCTTGCAAAACTGTGGCCATGCAGTGAAAAGTCATTGCCATAATGCATCCACCAGCAGAAGAGAGCTGTCTGCAGCAGTTTCAGAGAGCAGTCATGGGCACAACACACCCAGTGTGCCTGCGGGTCCTATGGCTTCCCTCAGAGTCCCTGAAGTCTACATGTGAAAAACTGATGCAAGCCATTGTGGCTGCCTGTGCAGATACTGAATATGCTCAGATATAAGGAGTCCTTTGTTTTCTAATGGGTCTTCTCCAGCTGCTTGTGGTTATACAAACCACAAACACAACTTGCCTGGTCTTGAGCTCAGCCTGGGCATAAATCTCAAGATGAAAATTACAGTTTGCTGGAGAAACTCTAATCTGTACTATGGAGTAGTAGAGTAGAGACAAAGAGTACAGTTCTCCCATTTTCAACAGCTCCCTTTGGCAATAGAGAGGCCTTAAAAGAAACAGTTTGACCTCAGAAGAGGAAATCAGGGGAGGAGAGAATATCAGGAGATGGAGGAAACTGCTGTAAGCAAAAGGAGAGGAAGTCATCAGTTAGAAAAGCCACAGTGACCTCTCTGGGGCAGTCCAAAAACTGAAAAATAGAAAAGTATTTAGTCATATTCCTTTTCTGACCACACAAAACATTGCACAAAATTTGACTCTTGCTCTGCTGGAAACATCAATAATTGATCTGCAATATAAGAAAAATAATGCTTGTTGGCTATCTAAAAAAGCAAGCTGTAGCTGTGCTCTAAATAAATGAAATAAATGCAGTCAAGGAATGGGGGCTTCTCAGATTCCTGCCCGTGCCTCGAATCACATCATCTGAGCAAGTGCCCATGAGTTATGGTTCTGCAGTAATTCTGTTTGTCATGAGAGAATCAGTGTACAACAGGAGTGAATTCACTACCCTGAGACCTGGTTTTAGCAGCTTCAAGAGATACAGGTACTAAATATTCACATATAAAAATGATGATTTTTTGCATCTTTGTGCAATGGTATTCTTAAGCCCTGGACCTCTGCCCTACACTCAGGCTCACATTCCCAATACTAAATGCAAGGATGAATTGTAACAAATTTCCTTCCAAAATTTAATTTTCTGAAGCCATTACATTACTGTTCTTCACACACATGGAGTTTCAGCCTGATGCACCAGAAATTATAAGTAATGTCAGCTGCAAATGAGATTCTCATACACAATAAATTCCCTCTTCAATAAATAAATTTTCTAAGTTTCATTCCTGAAATTCATGTTTCTTGCCTCCCAAAATGATTTTCTAATATGCCTCAAGAGAAAATTAAATTTCTAAATCTTACAAAAATTACAACTTATTTCCCTTGTCCTTACCACTCAAGTTTGGGCCAAAATAAATCAATCACAGGTGTGGAATGAAGGTTCAGAAGTGTCAGATTAAGAAACTCCACCTTTTAACATCAAAATTACACATTTAGAAATCAGAATGTGTCACAAACTAGCACTTAGGAGAAATAATTATTAAAATATAATAATCAAATATTTCCTCTCTAGCAATTTTTTGCTTCATTAGAATTTTATATTTCTTTGAACAATGCTGGAAAAGTTTTCCTTGTGTCTATTATTCAAAAAAAATTATGCATATATCCATGTGCATGTCACCAACCAGGGAGCTTTAAGAGAATGTTTCTCACTAAATGTGGGCATATTAATGTCCCCACGACTTCCCTCATTACACTCATTCTTCAAATTTCCTTTCAAACCAGCTTCAAATAATTTTCTGTAGCATTCAGAAACGTGTATCAGTGATAATCATGTATCATGTATTGCCTATTCTTCACATAGGTTTATAAAATACAGGTTCTAGGGAACAGCAATTTTAAAGGAGTCATATACTGTGGCATCTTACATGTTAAATTATTCACATACAGTAGCATGGTCTCACAACAGTTGGGGCACTGCATGACTACCTGGAATTCTGGGGTGGTTTTAGATGTTTGAAGGGACCGTTCTCAAGGCACCAGAGATGTAAACAATAGTTTTCATTTATTTTAATATAATACTTTCTCAACCAGTAAGTTTTTCAGCCATTGACAGAAGCAGCGCAAAGAATTTGTGTGTGTGTGTGTGTGTGTGTGTGTGTGTGTGTGTGTGAATATGTAACACTGATTAATGCATCACTATCTGCAGAGCACGATTCACTTACAATGTCTCACAGTAAATTGCAGAAAAATCATCATAATCCACTGCTCTCAGCCACTGGGAAAAAGATCCTGAAAGTAAGGAAGATGCATGTATTTTAAAAAGGCATTTACAATGCATTCACAAGAATAAGGAAGGTATATATATGCCAAGGTTTACTAATGACTGTGGCTTTTATGGAGAGATTGGTATTAGCTAGATAAATCATCTGCATTGCATTTTATCAGGCTTTCAAATGCAATTGATATCATCCATCTAGACCACACAGGTCTATACTTCAGGTAAAAATCAAAACAAAGCTGTGTGGTCTAGTTTGTTAGCACTGTAAAGACAACTTATTGTTAAGCTTAAGATAAGCCTCTGCATTTAAATCTATTTATAGCAGTCTTCAATAAGTATGCCGGGGTTCTTTTTCACTTTCCAGGTCAAAGTCACAAAGGCTGTCACAGGAAGGTGTAAATTACACTCCTTTGCTGCAGCAAATCCCTTTGCATAAGGGATGGAGTACATTTCAGCTAAAAACAGTGAGCTATTTCACTGCTACCTTCTCTCAGGATTTCTACTACAGAAGAGTGGGCAATTTAATTTTGATAAAGCTGTCAGTGGAAGTCATTGAAGAATCACAGACCTTGACCACCCCACTTTTATGTCAAATTGCCTACTTTTAAAAGCTTAAACTAGCCCTTCATGCCAGGTAACAAAGAGAACTATAAAAAGAGATTGCATCTTGTTTGTGATCTCATTCCCTCTAAGAAAGGCAATTAAAATAGCTTTCATTTGCTTTCCATGGAAGAGAATCAGTAAAGTGAGAAGAGTACTGTATGAATCCACCCATTTAACATCTCTCATGGAACCAAACTAGAAATGTAGAAATAAAAAAATTAAAAAAACCTAATAATTAAAACACCTATGTCTGAGGGCCTATTGAGGTGGTCTTGGCATCCATAACAATGTAAATTTATTTTCTGCCCTGTCACCTTTGTTCTTGGTATACTATTCTCTACCCATACACACTTGCTCTCTGTGGCACTCTCCCAGCATAGACAATGGAACAACAGAGAGAAACAGTCTTCACAATACTCCAAAAACTCAAAATAACTTAATCTGTCTTGTTACAACAGAAAAAGCTACCTCAAACTGAGAGATATTCAAGACTTCTAAAATGATTACTTGAAAAAGGAGATGAAGGTACTGAGTTCTAGCTCCATTCCTCAGAGCCTTCTAATGAAACAGGACATTTCTGGCTGAGTTTCCGTGTGCACACTGGTGTGCTTTGGAACGCCTGGGCAGACGACCAAACTCAGTTTGCAATCCTTCTTTCACAATTACAACTGGTCAAGGGGGTTGACTTATGTCTGCTATTTATAACTTATGCCCCATGGCTTCTTGTTAGAGAGCAGGCTGCACTGAGAGCCGCGTGATTGATAGTGAGTTAATGATTCCATTGTCTGCAGTAATGCAGAAAGTACAATTCTCATGCATCAAACTGAACGGGAGCTTTATCACCAAGGCTCTGTGCTTTAAAGTGGTGCTGTCACTAACACTCCTGAAAGGAACAGCAATCAGGACTGGAGGCACTAGGATGAGTCTTTGACATTCATGTTATTAATACTTCTGTTAACTCCTCAGGGTACAAAAGTTGTAGAAGAGGACTCGTCAGAGTTGTTACAATGAGTGCATTAGGATAAACAGAAGAAGGGCAATTTTTCACCTTGCCTAAGGTAATGTCTTGGGGTTTTTTGTTCAGCACTGCAATTAAGTGCTTGAAATCAGTTACTCAAAATAATTGTTACAACTTTTTAACTGCCTTTATTCAATGCATGCATTGTGTTTTTCCCCCTACTTTATCAGCCCTACAGCACTACACTTCCTTCATGATACTCACCCTCAATAACGTGACTGGCAGTGCACTGAGTGGCTTAAAATTCAGACATTTCTATGGAATACAGGGAGCACACATCACTTTTCCTAGACAAATTTCACTTCTGCCTTTAATAAGTGAGGAACTTTAATTTCACTGTCACCACTCTGCATCCCCTTCGAAACTATCAGCACACCACAACTCTGGATTCTGCACTGTGTGTCAGGTACAGATGAAGAGCTGGAAACTGTTCTGTCGACTTGCACCTGTCTGCAGAGATTTCTCACATGATATGGAGCAATACTACAGCCACTCAGACTGGATCTGAAGTAATGCCTCCAAACGTCTGGAAGTGTCACTAGCTGTAACCTCAAAGGCTTAGAACTACACATCTGTCCTGCTGAGGGTATGATTTGATGAAAAGGGCAAAAAGCCTTAGCACCCTGCATTTTATTGCTCTGTCCTGAGACCTGGGATTCACAGAAATTCATAATCTTGGAAAATTCATAGATTTGTGTAGATATATGTTCCATCATTGCATTTTTTGAGTATTTAACTCAATGAGTAAGATGAAAAACTTACTACAGCCCTGTATGTGAATAGGATTTAAGTTCCAATAAGTTTGATATTTTTGACCAAAATAATGTCAGTAAACTCCTGCACACCAGTCTTGCTCAAAGTGTTCAGCGTTATTACCTTCTACCTTAAAAAAAATAAAGGCAAAAAAAAAAATTTTGCCCAGTAATTTTTTTTTCACAGAAATATATTGCCCAGTGTTGTGTAGAGTGTTGGATTTGCATGACATTTCCTGTGTGTGCACTGAACTCCCATGAGCTCAGACACAGCAGACATGTTAGATACAGCCTGCATTCCCCATAGAAATATCTATATGTTTAAATCTCTGTCCAGAAACAAGTTCCAGACAGGCAAACAAGGCATGTTCAGGAAAATCTAAACGGATGATGCTCCTAATAAATATCAGCATCAGAGTTTATGTTTCACTTTTATTTGCCCATCATAATTTTACATACAATTTTATCTCCCACTGTGAAGAAAGGCAGTCCTGAAATGTTTCTATAGACAACATAATGTGCAATTGTGTGGGACACAATAAAAGCTGATCCAAAGCCCCCAGTGTTGACCTTACTGGCAGAACCACATAATGAAAAACAGAATTTTTTGGTGCTACCATTGAAATTTTCATACAAAGCTGGTTTGAAGTTATGGCTGACCAGGATGGGATCCTTCATACCTAGGTACTAGTGTGTTTATGGTGTTAATTTTCTTAAAATCACATAACCTCCATAAGTGACACAGAGTCCCACAAACCATGCATTACACAGAACTGGCAACAGAACAAACAGGGTAAAGGTGAATTAAATATAATAACAGTGGCTGTGCTTTTCATAAAGGTGTAGATGACAACACATTACAGAGGAAGAAAAAGAAACTGTCCCAGTTACAGTTTTTTCAGTCAACACCAGTGGAAGAAAATCGAGCCACTATCATATACCCCTATTTAGCCCATTATGACCAATGTTTATGATGGCAAAGAATGAAACCTCAACTTTTCCCCAGAAAGGAAGTAATGAGTATATCAGTCAAAAGAAGAACTTGCAAGGGACTAAAATAGATGACTAGGAGTAAAATAAACCCTGCTAAAGTTTTGTTCTACAAACTTCCTAAGTCCTTCCTAAGTATTATTCATCTTTATAACTCTACTTGTCATGTCTGAAATGTTGTCTAGATTTTTCTGTTTTCTAAAGATTATTTCATTAAATCCACTGACTGAAAAAAAAGTATGTCTGGAAGAATTCAGGTTTATTTGAAGTATGCAGAATTTATAGGAGTTCAAAGTTTGGAATGCTTTCTTCAAATAAATGCTGATTTTTTTGGTTGAACCTCTATAATTTGTAAGGCTTGGATTGATACCTCATGGAGATAGAAGCAAGGCCGTATAAAAATGTTACCAGAGGTCTCTAATCGGAGCACTTTATCCTGATTAAAAAGTTTCTTTTACCATGCTCCACTCTTACAATGAATTAAAAAAGAATTCTAGAATGTGGAAGCTTTTACTACATGTTCAGTATTAACATTAAAACCATTACATACCCAGAGCAACAGAATTTACTTTTGCTAATTTGATCATCTGCTGCTGCTTTAGGATGATATGGAGATATGTGCACATTGACATCTCACTTTGTTCCATCATATGTTAACAAGAACTGAGAAGAAGGTGAGACACACACTTCTGGTCTAGCATTTCTGTAGGTCCCAAATAAAGTAAATAAAGTAGTAAAAGACTCCCTCCATTCACATAAGCTTGTTTTTAAAAGCTGGAAGAGAGATTTGCCTCTTGGCAGTGCTAGTAATGTTAGGACATCACCTTAGGATAACAACTTTAATTGTATAACCAAAACCTTTCACCCCAATTATGTTCAGTCTGTGTTTATTTATTACTGAAGCCTGATGCACTTTTGGTACTGAGCTTTTTATTTTGTCTTGCCTTTCTCCCTTAGAAAATATGTAATGCGCCACATACGGAATCATTAAAGGTCCCTTGATTAAAGTTCCTTCTCTTTGACAAGGCTGAATAAAATTAAAGTGCAACAAAGTCCCGAGAAAACTATTTCTTATTCCACATTTATTTGTTCATCACGGTTTTTCTTCTCCTTTGGCTTTGTAATGTCACTTCCCACCTTCCCTCCATTCCGTGAGAAAAAGCATCTCTAAAATAATTCTATGAAGACCTACAACTTGCTGAGTAACAGTCATTTTATGTGGTATCACAGAACAAACATAACACAAGACATAATAAGATGGATATAGTGTGTGACTTAAAGTTATGCACATTAATTACAGATTTAAACCAAACAACTTTTCTCAAAACCCCTGGTATCTTCACCTATTCACTAAGCCTAAGCTTGATTGCTTGTGTCCAGTATTACCCTGACTGACTGCACTGACTTTAATTATGCTGACTTCAGTGTAATTGCTGACTGTTTATTTTCCTGAGTTATGGGAAAGCAGTGCATGAACTCGGAACTCGAGAGCATTTAGTCACTTCTTACCCTCTTTTCAAGGATGTTTTTGTTATAACATTTCTAATCTTTTTGGGGGACCTCATTCAATCTCGGAATACAAGGGAGAAAGAAAATACCTGCTTTCTCAAACTTTAGGCACAATACATAAGATTCAGATGAAAATAACAGAATCACTGTTCCTGTTCTACAATGTGCTGGTATAAGTTGCACCCATATTAAGCTAGATTTACCTCAGAAGGCTTTTGCACAGGCACAGCAACTCACTGTTAAGCTGTAAGTAAGGATATTCAGTCCCTAGATCCCAGTTTGTCTAATGTCTGTGTCTATAGGTGTCACACCAGACACAGGAAATACAGCTTTTCTAAAACAAAAGGACAGAGAGATCTTTTACTGGATTGTCTAAGATGACTCTATTTTGTGCAAACATCACTGATTTCAAAGGCAGAAAAAGAATATTGCCCTGAAGTTATGAAATTGCAGATGTAGTTAACATAATTTTTTTTGGCACCAAATTTAATTCAAGAGGATTAAATAAGTATATTCATAGATTTTTAAACCAATCAAATCTAGAAGCCATTTCCTGCATTAATTTCCCAGCTAACTTAATTATACAGCCCCAGGCTCTGGCTCATGATCAATTAACAGAGCTGTAAAAATCTGGAGCCCAAGACTACCACATATTAATCATCACATCTGATGTAAGGAAAACAGCCTTTATTGTGGCTTCTGGATTTGCAATCAAGCCAGTATCCACAGCTGATATAGCTGTGCTCTGCTTTAAAAAATAAACTTTTTTAAGTAAGTATTTCTCATGACCTAGAAAGATGTGGGAAAGATAGATTGTCATATGCAAAACAGGTTTGAAGAATACTTAAAGTACAAGAATGTAAACTTGTAAACTTGTAAACTACTGAGAAAGACTATGCATATCTGCATATCTAGAGGAAAAGAGTTCACTAGTGCAGCACACCAAATCGTCCAATACTGCAAATGCTTAATTGTTTTCCTCTTCATGAAGCAAGAACTGTTTAGTTCATGCTCTCCCAGAAAATTAGTCTCAACAGCATGATGAGCAGCTCTGCCATGGGTACCAGTTTGGGCACACATTCCCTTTCTGCTCCACATACATCTCTAGTTCACAGTACTTTGCTAGGACAGTGGGTGAAATTCTCATTCTGATTTCATTTATCTATCTAAGCAAGAGAAAATGTGCTAGTATCAAAACAGTCTGCAGGGAATCACACAACAGCTGAGGTAATCTTGCAGGTTCCCAGTAAATTCAGTGGATTAAGGCTTTTGCAGGGAAGATGCTATCATTAAGCTACAAATGGACTCTTCTATAAATATGTAACAAGAGTATAAATAGCTTCAACAACTTTTAGGGAGAAGAACACCCAACCTTTGTGGTGAAAGAACCTTTCTGTGGTCAGGCTGATGCATGCTGTGAATATGTAATAGCCTGACAACAAATAACCAATAAAAAATATCTATAGAAAGGAAGGGGGGGAATTAAATACATGCAGACAAAGTTCTAGCTATACTGAAGATTACTGAAATTTCAGGAGAATATTTTCAAGGCAATATCTTCAAGGATTGATTGGCAAAATAGCAGGGCCTTTTAGACTGCCCTGATCTAAAGGTCCTTTGGTAAGGCTTCCAGGGATGCCTCCGACCAGTGAATCACACTTGTCATTTGAATACATATAAATGTTTTCTTGAATTGGTGCCACAGAAACCCTGTAGAGACCAAAGGTGAACCATTATATTAGAATACATTGTTACAGTACAGCTTTTCCCAATTTACTTTGTTAAGGTACTTTGAAATGTCTTGTGCCTTTCTGGAAGGTCAAGCAGTTATACCTGAGAGTCAGGAAACAAATCATTAAGTTATATGTTAATGCAAATTTTCCAGCATGCACATATACCAAGAATGCCTCCTTAATACTTAGGTTCTAAAATAGGTGGTACCAGATGATGTTAAGCTCCTCAGAGTTAGATGTCTTTATATTTAACTGTCTTTACTTTTCAATAGGGCTGAAAAAGGAAGCTAAATCTTCTATTTTAAGCAACTACAACATATTAGGGGGATAAGTGAAGCCATGACCTGATAAGATGACTGACTGATGTCATCCACCTAGACTTCTGTGAGGCCTTCAACATGGTCCCTCACGACATCCATTATCTCTATATTAAGGAGATATATATTTGAAGGGTGGACAGTTTGGTAGATCAGGAATTGGCTGGATGGACACAGCCAGAGAGTTGTGATCATAGAGCCATTGCTCTATGTCCAGGTGGAGGCTGGTACAAGTGGTGTTCCTTAGGGCTCTGTCATGGGACCAGTGCTCTTCAATATCTTCATCAATGACAATAGGCAGTGGCATCGAGTACAGCAAGTTTGCAGATGAACCAAGCTGAGCAGGGCAAATCAAACAGCTGAAGGATGAGATGCCATCCAGGGGAATCTGGATGAAACTTCAGAAGTGAGTTTGGAAGAACAGCATGAGGTTCAACAAGCTCAAGTACAAGGCAATGCAGATGGGTCGGGGCAATCCCAGACATGAATAAAGACTGGGAGAAGCACATTGAGAGCAATCCTGCAGAGAAGGACTTGAGGATGCTGGTGGACAAAAAACTTGAGATGAGCAGGCAATGTCTGCCAACAGCCCAGAAGCCCACCAGCATCCTGGGCTACATCAAAATAAGTGTGACCAGTAGGTCGAGGGAGATGATTCTCCTTCTCCACTCTGCTCTCATGAGACACCACCTGGAGTGCTGTATTCAAGTCTGAAGTCCCCAGCACAGGAAAGACATGGACCTGTTGAAGCAGGTCCAGAGGAGGCCACAAAGATCATCCGAGGGCTGCAACATCTTTCCTGTGAAGGCTGTTGAGAGAGCTGGGACTGTTCAGCTTGGAGAAGGGAGACTTCATTGGATCCTTCAGTTATTAAAGGCAGAAAAATGGGGAGTGACGGTTTACATGGGCAGACAGTGATAGGACAAGGGGGAATAATTTTAAAGTCAAAGAGGAGAGATTTGGATTAGAAAAAACTTTGTAACTCAGAGAGTGTTGAGGTGTCGCCCAGGGAAGCTGGGGATACCCCATCCCTGGAAGTGTTCAAGGACAGGTTGGATGGGGCCCTGAACAACCTGATTTAGTGGAAAGTGCCCCTGCTCATGATAACAGGGTTGGAACTAGATGATCTTTAAGATCTCTTCCAACACAAGCCATTTTGTGATTCTATGATGAAAAACTTTAAAAACTCCATGGTTTAGTTTTTTGCTAAATGACCAATTGTGTGAACTCCATAAGTTCCCGGGATATCTGGATGTGCTGGTTTTGCATCACAGAAGTGATGTTCTAAGAGAAGGTGCTAGCAGTTTCCTCCGTGTCTGACAAAAAAAATCAGCGATTAGCTTTGAGAATTGACAATCTGTTAAACCACTGAGAAAGCTGATACACCTCTGTGAAAACCCATGTTAAAAAATAAAAATCCTGGGCATTCTCCCTTTTCTTTTCCAGCCTGAGAGAAAGTAACAAGGACAGCCCGGCCCCACCCTGTGTCCATCAGGCCAGGCTGGGTGGGTTCTGCCGCGGGGCTGGGCCCCATCGGCTGCCGGGCAGGGGGTGGAGAGGCCATGGGGCTGAGGCTGGGCCGGGCTGTGGCTGCAGCTGCTAACATCTTACCACTACTAAACCCTGCCCCGCTGCCAGCCTGGGCCGAGCCAGGTCTGCCAGGCCCCAGGAGCAGCCAGGGTCGGGCCAACTCAGCCAAGATTCTACCACCGTTGGGGTTCGCCCGCAGCCACCGGGCAGGGGCAGGAGAAGCCATCGGCCCTCCGGCGTGCTGGCTGCTGAGCTCTGCCCTGGCTGCTGAGATCCTGGCCGCTTGCCCCCTCAGCCCAGCCGCAGCTCCTGCTGCAAGCTACAGAGCCTGGCCGAGGTCACCTGACCATCTGCAGGCCCCAGGCGAGATACTAACTCTGTCAGTGCTCCAACCCTCCCCTGAGTGAGAGAAAAGAACAAAGTGCAGGCATGTAAAGGAACAACATGAAAACACTGAGCTCAGTGAAGAAGTTAAGTCCCAGATGGGGGGGATGACAAGAGGCCTTAATCTTGGCACTGAAATCCTCATGTAAAGCTATGGAGACGAATGTAATTGATACATCAGGCTCTTTTTCCCTGTAACTCATTGAAAAAGTATGGGGAGATGAAAGTTCAAATTGTATATATCTAGCAAAGGCCTCCATGCTAAAGTAAGCAAACGTTGAAGTAGCTGTGTTTCCATGAGAAGTTTGAACAGAGAAAGAGAGGAGTGATGAAGACCCTGTGCCCCTAGGGAGAGAAGAAGAAAACCTCAGTTCCCAGAGATGAAGATGATTTTAGAGATAGATGAAGAGAATCTTTGCTCTTGCACAGCTCATCTTTAAAATAGTAACACATAAACACATGGCCAATAAACACAGCTGTGGGAAAAGCTGTGAAAATGAGAGACTTCATGATTGCAGATTTTCTGGGTGGCTGTTATTCCTGGAAATTAAAAGCCACGACAGAACAGTTTTCTTGTGGAGCAGTCCATAAATTAACAAGAGGGGCTTCTCTCCCTAAGTGAACTGAAGAAAGACTATTCTAGAATTGATAAACTGACTGAATTGTTTCTGGACATTGTGAGTGGGAAAGAAAAGGCTGTAGGGGGAGGAGAAGTGTTCTAAAAGTTTTATTCTGATTCTTATTATTTTTTTTTTTAGTTACCATTAATAAAGCTTTCTTTATATCCTTTTAGGTTTTGAGCTTGCTTTGCCTCCCTCCTAATCCTATCTCACAGCAGGAAATGAGTAAGTACATTCTAGTGGGTGCACTGGCATTTGGCCAGCGCTAGGCCCACCACATTAATTGGTGCATTGGCCGGGAAATCTCAAATTGGCAAACCTAAACCACTCCACTGGAGCTTTATATATGAGAGTCCCCTCGGTCATTTCATCCTAAAGTTGCATATTTAATAGATCTTATCATTTTCCTGTAGGGAACAGAGGATTTTAAGAAAATCTCAGGGAACACATACTTTTTAGGGCACCCCTCTTCTTAAATATACATGATTTCTTAGTAATAATGGTGCCAGATTTCAGATGCTGTATGACATTTGAAAGCAATGCCTTCTTGGTGAATAAAAACCTCAAGCACATCACCTCAGATGGGTTTATTTTTTCAGGGGGAGGAAGTAATTACTCTGAATCCTTACATGGCCCTTCACTCAAAGGGTATATTAATACAAGTTTAAAGCAAAAGCAGTTTGACAAAATTTCTTTCAAACTGTCTAGAAAATCTTAAAGGTACATAGACAATTGAAAAGGATGAGGGGCAGAAGAAGGAATCCCAAACCAGTATTTCAAGTAACCAGGAACATGACTTAAACATCAAACTTGAAATGATGAGATGTGAGTGAGATGTGAGGACAATGCACCACCATCCATTCCTACTCATGCTAGACTATGAACAAAAGGACTTTTTTTTTTTTTTTTTTTCCCCAATTAATACTGGAAGTGTTCTCTTAGAAGCCCAGAGAAGAGACATTGGACATAGGAGCCATAGATTCTGGGCTCAGGCCCAAGGACTACTATAAGTCTTACTTCTGTCTAATAGCTAGACCATTTTTCTTGGAAGTGAGGGCTTGATCTCCCTCTGCAAAATACATTTCACAGGTGACTATTCAAACCAAAAGATTATTATAAATGGTTTACAACCATTGGACACTACTACTACTACCACCATTATATTTTAGAGTATATTGGTTACCCAGTAGGACAACTTAGCGTCTTAAATTATGTGAAGATTTTAGACTGTGAATTTCAGCCTCACAGGCACAATGAAGAGCATAAAACTCAGGAGAAAAGTGGATTTCAGAAACAGTTTAGTATTCACCACTTGCTGGTTTAGATGTTCAATCCCATTCAATGCTAACTGTTGTAAATTCAATTCCTTGGCACCTTACCATCCTATATATTGCTCAGGGACTTCAAACATCTAGCTGGGGTTATGAATTCAACTCCAAAATGGTGGTATACCAAAATTCAGCTGAATTCTCTTGGCAAGGATAGCTTTTGGTGAATGTTTTCTTCATTTCTGTTTACAGATTCTCTCCAAGGGTAGGTTTTTCCAGGTTGGAACTAAGGAGGAGATGTCCAGGTTGGTGTAAAATCTGGGATGTCTCTGATGTTCCAGCTTCAGAGATCTCTCTGCTATTTCAACTATAACATCTCATAGAGCAAGTAAAATAGGAAAACACTGTTCACTTGCATTTTGACAGAGATGTAAGTGGAAAAAAAACTAGTAAGGACAGGCATCCTGACTGTTAAACCACTTATCCAGATATTCAACCCATTCTCATGCTTAATTTCTCTCTGTGACCCTTTCTCCATGATTTTGTTCTTCTTCCTGTCCTTCATTATCAGCTGTCTCAATGTTGTCTTTTCTCCATAATATAGTTAAAAACACACCTTATTTTTCTAGTCTACATCTCCATTCCCAGGCAACTAAACCCTCTCCATCAAACACATGTAATTAATTTCTTTCTTAAACAATCTGAGAAATTTCTGAACCATCTTCTTTAATCGAATTATAGCCCTACCCCAAATTAATCCTGTGTTTACCCTCCAGCAGAAGGAAATTTAAACCCATGGTTTCTGCAAAGAAGACTCTCAACCTACATTGATTGGGTGGTCAGCAGTCACAGCATAAACTCCCAGAGCCTCCTCACCTCCCTTCCCTTTACTTGTCCTAGCACTAGGTGGCCAGACAGATTCTTGGCCGGTGAGAGCAGTTGAGCATCACAAACCATCTCATGAGTTTGACCTCACCCAGTCCAGGGACCACACTGTGTTTTGCTGTTTCTTTTCAATTCTATCTTTTCTGTGTGTTATCTGGAAATTCTTTCCTCATGTAAATTTATTCTGTTGGGCTTGGCCTTCCTCAGCAGCAGGCCTGTCTTGGACCCAGCTGGCGTTGGCTCTGTGGAACATGGGGGAAACTTCTGGCAGCTTCTCAGAGAACCCCTGTAGCCCCTCACCCCCTCGGCTACCAACACATTCCTACAAAAACTCAATACAAGTCATTCAAGGGTAAGAATGTTGCCAAGACATTGATACAGCAGAAGCAATATCACCAACATTTCTGACTTTGTCCTGTGGACGTCCCAGAGCTTCCAAACCTGTGAGATGAATATCCATAATGCATAGAAATATTTTCTTTATTCTCAGTGTATTGCCAAAGGGGTAGAAATTTGGACTGTTTGTGTGGCTATGCATTTGTCATCTCTTAAATTTCAAGCATCTGACTTACTGACCCCAGTAATATTTTTTTAATCTAGTTGATGTATAATGCATGTGAATTTCACATATCCTAAACATACCTTAATGTCTTCTGTTATCTTTCTTATGCTGCTTTTCATCTGAGATCAAAAGTTGTGAGGTCTTAGCAGATGCCACTTAAAGAGATGGAAGAGTGGGGGCCAAAAAAAATTTTGATTGTATGAAAACTGAATTAGAAGAAATATTCAAAATATATTGAAAACCTTATGCACTCTAGTTTTGATTTTTTGGGGGTTGTTTGGGGTATTTTTTTAGGAATGCTCTCATGAGTTTTTTGCACTCAGTTATCAGGCTTCAATTCCTTGCACTCAATTGGCAAAACAATATGCTCTCAGGTTTAAATGTTGCAAAATTAATTTTTCTGACTCAAATATATGCCTTGAGATGAAATAGAATTAGTATGAGAACTCCTCTACTATGAGTTGCACATATCTGCTTTCAAAATCTATTCTTATTTTTATAAGAGAAAATAACCAAAGCCACAGACCTTAGAACAAGGCTTCAAACAAAAAGGTAGTAAGCAAGTTTACAAATCTATTTTTTTTTTTTTTTTTTTAATGCATGTAATAGCTTATTAATATAAAACAATCCTGTTTCCAGACCTTTCATGCTGGTAAAATTAAGTTAGTTTGTTTGGGTTTTAACAGTACCTATGCACAGCACAACTGATTGGTTTAGAGGACTATGCTGCAAGGTGCACCAACTGCCCTGAACACTGAAATGTAAAAATTGTGATAATAGTATAGCAAGACAGAATAGGTTTTGTACAAAGGTACAATCTTTTAAAAATAGGTTAGAATTAGCATCATTCTACACATAATATATTCTGTTTTCACATGAATTATGTTTCCTTGTACTTGTTCTGCCTCATTAAAACATATAGAAAGCATTATTTTATCATAAAGGAAAAGAACTTGAGCTCAGCAGAAATAACTTTCTGCAAAGAACCATTTGAATGATTTTAAAAAAAGGTTATTTTTATTTTTTCTTCAAAAGTTTTCTTTCTGTTTATTATATATGTGTGTACATATTTATATGTAAATTTAAATTCTAAAGATTTTCACTGAAGATTACATTATGTAAAAAGTTAGTACAAATGGATTGTTGCACTGTTAACCATAGCTATAAATAAAAAACCCCAAACTCTTCAGTGTGAAAGAAATGAGAGTCTTAAAGAAAAATTAGTCAAACTGTAATACATCACAAGGAAACCCAACTTAAGATCTGCACAATATCTTTTTTTTTTTTCACTTTAAAAGCCATTAAAGACCTTTTAGGTTTAAAAGCATAGTTCTCCAGATTGCTGGTTTTCCATTTCTGAATAGTAGCTTGGGCTTTTTTTCACTTTTTGTATTTACAGCTCTAAAACTGATAAAACATGCTGTTTCTGGTAATAATGCTTTACATTCCTCTCAAGGGAATGAAAGACATCTTCAAGGGGTCTCCAAGATCCTAAAAATGGATCAAAAGAAATCCAAGCAATTGAAACAGTCATTCTTGAGCACTCTGCTACTTGTTCCTATTGAAAAGTCTATATATCTTTTCTATAGTAAACCTTTTACATTCTCTGTATCACTGCAGGTTATTGTGATAACAAATAATGTAGTGTGCTTTTGGTGTTGCTCTGAAACTATCTCACTGTATCACATGAAAAGAGTTTTGTAGTACTGCAGCTGTGTCATATTTGCCCCCAAATTCACCTTTACAAAATGGTTTAACTACAAAGAATTCAGCTGTTGAAGATGGATCTCTAAGCACTCTCAGACAGCAAGCCCACAACTGTTTGTGCCACCACAGTTACCAGGCTGCTGGGTGGTTCCTTACTCAACCCTACAAATTAAGAAAGGCACTGTAGAATAATGGTGGTGCCAAGAGAAGGCTGGAGGGTCATTAGAGCAGGAGGGAAGACACCAAAGTTGAGTAAAAGAACATCTGTGTCCATCAGAAGCAGAGATTTTGTGAAATTCTGGTGGCTAGGAGGGAGGCAAGGGGCTGCAAGATGCTGCTGGACAACAGAAGTGAGATGGGCAGTGCAGTAATAAAAGCTCCCGTTCAAGAGTGGAGAAACGATTCTGGTGAAAAACTGAACATCTAGTGGAGACCTCAGTACATTCTCCAGAATATGTATCCTGGCTCAAATGACAGACACTCTGTTGTTAATATATTCATCTCATCAAGTTTATTAATTCAAGGACGAATTTGGGCCACTGGTTTTAAGACCCAAAAATTTTCCTGTGCCAAGACACGCATGGATATTAAACCCTCAACAAACTTTGTTGCAAAAATAATTCTATTCTTCTATGATGTAATCTTTGCTATTCTTACTAGCCCATGTCCCTAGATCATAAATCAGCTCTCAGTTTTGTATGTCCTCACTGGATTTGTTACAAGTTGGAAAAAGTTTTCTACAGTCTGTTCCATTCCAAAAGTTCATTAAAAGAAAGAAAAGTTAATAATTTACTGAAAGCAATAGCCTTCCATCTCTGCAATTCCACTAAAAAACCCTATTTAAAAATTAAGAATTCTAGGATTACACTTGCATAAAAAAAAATTCTACTTAAAATACATTTTTCTTACTATGCCTCTGGCAAAGCAAAACCAAGAAAATATTAAAGAACATATAGTTAATGTGATTAATTTTTTAGTGCTATCATTATTTTGAAGAAATATTTTGTCATAATTTTGAAGAAATACATATTGATTTATAAATGTAGTATATTTCCCAAGAAGTCTGCATTCTCCAGAAAGAAAAAATACTCTTTTCTTACCAGATATCTCTCTCTGGGGATTTAACATGATTTACTAAGTCTTACTTTCTGTCTGAGCAAAAAAAAAAATGTTAACCAGAGATTCTTAACTTGGAGGCAGAATCCCAGTAAGGCTTTCACCACAGAAGTTGACTTTTACACTGTTCATTGCATTTTATGCACTTTATCCATTAAGAACTTCAGAAATGGCATGGAGTTAAATTCAAGTCTTTTAGCAACACAACCTTCTTTTTTAATTTCTGGCCATATCTTCAACATGATCCATATACTTAAGGAAAATAGTTTAAGTGGACATAAAGACTAGAGGTTCTTGATTAAAGATCAAATTAAAGTTGAAGCTACAGTTTGATAATATCAAAATCTCACCACTTGCTTATGAAAGTTGGGCAAAACCTATTTTAAATGCCATAGTATTTACTCCATTTGATTTCTATCATCCTGACATTTGAGATAAGTTCTCCAGTTGAACCTTTCACCAATGTGAGCTGCAACATTATTTGATTCAGAAAACACATTCCTCTGGTTTTATATCTGATCTGGAATAAATCCTCAATGGATTAGCAGGATGAAAATGTGAAGTTCTAAAAATAAAATTTGATGAAAGCCGTGCAAAGTATGAGGAAGGAAAGCGGCAATTACTGGTGTTTCACATATATGTGTGATCAAAGTCACACATTAAGAGTAGACTACCCACTCAAATGCACACACGACACAATTTCAAAGGAAGTCAGGAATGCATAGCAATATTTGAGACCTAAAATGACATATTCCCTCTTACTCATTTTCTTTGTAACCCCACCACTCTTGGGATCATAATTGTTTCAAGGTGTGAAAACGTGTATAAATGAATATTTTTCTAGAACAAATATAAAATAAATCATATTATGCATACTCTGCCTATAAACTGCAGATCAAAACCCCAGCTGAGTTTTTGAGGCCGGTGGAGAATGAGAGAGCTGTAAGTCTGGATTTCAATTGAGACCAGAAATAATTTGCTTACAGAGCTAGCGGTTCATATTCTTTCCTGGAGTGTTGCCCATTCTAGGATTTTCACACTTCTCTGGCCTCCACAGAGGATTAACCAGATGTTCAACAACCCATGTGTAACACACCTGCTTCATACTAAAGGATTTAGCTTTGTTAAAACCAAAGAATGGGAGGAGATGGGGAGGAACAGTGGGAAGGAAATTATGATTTTAGGCACCCTGCTGGGAAACCCAGATGCATCCAGAAGCTGGAGACAATGGTTACTGGATGGAAAACTTACTGTCTACTGGCACGGCACAGTCAACTCAGAGGAACAGCAGCCTTCAGGACTGGCCTGTGACTGGGTAACTCTTGCAAGGAGGAACTGAGGGTTCCACTGTCTCATTTGGGATGTATATTTGTGCTTTAACAGCAGGTCAATCAACAGCTGGAAAAGACTGGAAAAGACTGGAAAAACATATATATATATATTTATTTATTTATTTATTTGCTGAAGTTTGAAAGTATAAGTTTAATACTAGTATGTTTAATTAAATATGCATACTAGCAGAGGGAAAGGCTGAATATAAAACAGCAGTCATTCTGTTGCAGCATTGTTTAGGAGAAAAAAAAGTATTATTTAAAATGCTAAATATCTGCAGTATTTCCCACCCAAATTGAGCAATTATTTTACAAAAAGCTGAAGAACAGAATACCCAATACTGTGATCATGTCTAAGTATGTTCAAGATTCCTGTGCAGAGCCTTCCTGCCCTCCAGCAAATCAACACTCTCACCCAGCTTGGTGTTGCCAGCAAACTGACTGAAGATGCACTTGCTCCCCTCATCCAGACCATCGATAGATATTGAACAGGACTGGCCAGTACTGAGCCTTGGGGATCCCCACTGGTGACCGGCCACCAGCTTGGTGTGGCACCATTCAGCAGCACTCTCTGGGCCTGGCCATCCAGACAGTTTTAATCCATCAAAAGGTGCACCTGTGCAAGCCATGGGCTGCCAACTTCTCCAGGAGAATGCTGTGGAAGACAGTAACAAAGGCTTTACTGAAGTCCAGATAGACAACATCCACAGCCTTTTCCTTATCCACTAGGCAGGTCACCCGGTACCCAATGGAGATCACGCTGGTCAAGCAGCAGGACCTGCCTTTCCTAAACCTATGCTGGCTGGGCCTGATCCTCAGGCTGTCCTGCCCATGTTGCTTGATGGTGCTCAAGATGATCTGCTGCATGGCCTTTCCCATTATCAAGGTCAGCCTGAGAGGCTGATAGTTCCCTGGATCCTCCTTCTGACCCTTCCTGTTGATGGGTGTCACACTGGCTTAGCTCCAGTCCTCTGGAACCTCCCTCATTAACCAAGACTGATGATAAATGGTGGAAAGTGACTTGGCAGGCTCCCTCTGTACCCTTGGATGAACCCCATCTGGCCCAATAGACTCATGTGTGTCTCAGTGACTCAGCAGGTCACTAACTACTTCCTCCTGGATTGCGGGTGGTACACATTCTCCCCATCCCAGTCTACCAGCTCAGGGGGCTGATTGCCCTGAGGATAATCAGCCTTTCTGTTAAAGACTTAGACAAAGATGTCATTAAGCCAACCTCAGCCTTTTCCTCATCCTTAGTTACAGTTCCACATCCAAAAAAGGTGGACATTTTCCTGGGCTATCCTTTTCTTGTAAATGTCTTTATATAAACACTTTTTATTGTCTTTCACAGCAGTGGCCGGGTTTAGTTGCAGCTGAGGTTTTGCTTTTCTAATTTTCTCTCTACATGGCCTAACAACATCCTTGTATTTTTGCCTGCCCCTTCTTCCAGATGTCATAAGTTCTTTTTTACCCTGAGTTCCAGCAAAAGCTCCCTGCTCAGCCAGGAAGGTCTTCTTCCCCAATAGCTCATCTTTTGGTACGTAAGGATGCCTTGCTCCTGCGCCTTTAGATTTCCTTCTTTAATTGTGTCCAGCCTTCCTGGACCCCTTTGCTATTAAGGACACTTTCATGGGGACTCTCTGAACCAGTGTCCTAAATAGGTCAAAGTCTGTCCTCCAGACAAGGCAGAGGTTTTATTAACCTTTTCCTTTTGACAGGAAGAATTGAAAACTCTGTCATTTGTGATGGATATGCCCAAGACAGCCTCTGACCACCACAGTTTCCACCAGCTCTTCTCTATTTGTAGAGTCAGACCAATTAGCTCCTACCTTTACAGGAAGAAAGCATCTCTTCAGTGGCACTTTGGGTGGTCTGTGATTCCCAGTACACTGCCTGCCTGGCACCCCATACAGTGCTACCACTCGGGTCCCTGAACCAAATATGCTATTCAGAAATACATTTGCATTTTCTATGCCTTTGCTGAGCAAGTACGGGGTATGACTTATAAACACACGTTATACACAAAATTACTCTGATCAAAGAAAGATCATGTTATGGACACTCAGAACAGGAATCACGAGGTTACCAGGCTGAGATATTAGCTAGGATATTGGTGCCAGATTCCTTTACTAACTGAACAACCAAATGCCTCATCAGTCCCAGAAGTTAGTATTGCAGGATATTCCATGTGAAAGGGACATGAAAACTTTTTTAACCAAAAAGAAAAAGAAAAAAAAAAAAAAAAGCAGTCTTTGAAACAGGTTCTATTTGGCTTTTTATTCATGTACTTAGTCAACTACATAGATAGATAGATAGATAGATAGATAGATAGATATGTACTATATATTTTATTCATAGTCTTTAAAAGTAATCCTGTCAGTGAGACAAGATGATTTGTCAAATTAGTATTACTCAAGTAGCAAAGAAAATTTTTGTTTCCTGCCATTCCCTGTTTTGCCTTTTATGTCCGCCTCATTGTAGCAGGGTTCCTTCAGTTTACCAAATACTTCTGGTTCTCCTGCAAAACAGCCAGGTGGGCTGTGCTGGCAATTAGCCTGGAGAAAGGTGGACTAATGGCCCAGTGGGTATTAGAAGGGCAGCTGAGGAAAACTGGGACTAGCAGCTATTAGTAAGACAGTGTGTAAAAGTGTGTTTTTTTCAGATTTAAGCTGGGTTGTTTCAAGTGAAAGGAAGCAAGGGGAAATGGATTGATACCTTCAGAGGCAAGGAAACTACTCATATTAATCTTTTGAGTGGTCTGTGTTTCATTTTTATTTTTAACTGTTTAAAATTTTGCTTTGAACAAAGACAAATGCTGCTCCTTTGTGGAAAAAAACAAAACATAATGTTTTAACTAAAATAGTCCCACTGCTCATGACAGTCTGATGACAGAAATGCAGATATTAACTAACAAATTGAGACAATCTGCTAGTATTAATGTTTTTGCTAAAAGCAAACTGTAGGGTCTAGAGAAATACTGGCACATTAGTCTCCCCCAGATAACATAAGGACTTGACAATTTAATGCCCAAAAATGTTAGAGAAAGGTAGGAGAAAAGACTGAAGCATTCTGGTATGTCCCCAGATTTATATCTGTAATATAAATATATCTGTAATATAAATATCTGGAGGTATAGCTGTACCTCCAACTTAAACAATGATCTTGTAAAGGACACAAGAATGAATAGAACATAATTTAAGTATTTAAAATAGAAGACCTCATTGTGTGATTACCTTTGAAGAATTGTCCTTAGCCTTTGGGAAAGGTACTCATAGGTGCACATGGATAGTTTGCTCATTTTTTTTATATATATATCTATAGTCTTTCCAGACTTTACAGAGCCTCAGTAATACTTTCTCACTAGGAATGACTGGAATAGTACAGAATCATTTAAACAATTTGTACAACAAATTCATCAGGGTCAGGATAAACCGAACATGCCTAAGCAATGTAAGGAGAATGTTGCATGTGGGTGAAACATAGAACATGGAATTCTAAAGATTGCTAGTGGTAAATAATAAATTTGTATCTAACAACCATCATATCTATTTCCAGACAGTACCACAAAGCTTGAGCCATATAAGGCAATTAAATATCTAATTTCAAAGTTGCTTCCTTTAACATTTATTGTATGGGTAGTTCCAGAACTTCCTTTTACATATTTTCTAAAAAGGTAAGTTTGACTTTAGGGACACTTACTAGTTAAGGAGTCATATGAAAAGCATGCAGGAAAGACCTTAATGCTTAAGGCCATCAGCTGAAGCAGGGAAAACAGGATTCATAATTAGCAATATTTTTCTTTAGATCATTTTTATTTTATCCGGAAACAGTTTACTGTAAAACATACAGCCCAGTTTTTCTCCTTTCCAAGTGTGATTAATTTTTTTAATTTCTTCAAGACCAGGAAAAACTCCACATCTTCTACTGACATATTCTTTTAAGAGCTTTGGCTTTTCCACAGGGTTGATGTTCTCATCAGAAGGTCAGACAGGTTTGAACTGTGGAAAACGTAGCATCTTCTGTTCTCCAGGTAACAAAAAGGAGAGTTGGCCTTGTATCACTGCAGCAGCAGATTTCTGTGTGAGTCTCTCAATACTGATTTTATAAGGCATCTCTATGAAAGAGACAATGTGAAAAGTGCAATGAAAAACTTTTGTACTACATAAGAAAATATAAGGACTGTCTTATGTGCTTGCATTAGTAGTTTTTAACGACGAGATAATGAGATATGAATCATCTAAGAATTAAAACCAAGGAAAATCTTACTAAAATAAAAATATTATTAAAAACTTCACTAAAACTAAAGACTAATGAATAGCAAAAGTATATGGGAAGAAAGAAAATATAACATGGAATATATATTACAATTATAAAACACATGGAAGAAAGTTCTATAAAACATTAGATAAAAGTGAAAAATAGAAACAAAATGAGAAAACTGAGCAACTAATGAACTTTTAAAGGAAGCATTAAATGTTTAGAACTGTCTCTGGTTCAGTCTTTATAAAAAAGCTAACTGTGTCTGGATGCTTAACTTAGTAATTATTAATGAGGATATAAGAACACAAGCCTGAGAATGTAACAATCAATTAAATAAATTGAATATATTCAAGTCGTTATGACTTGACAAGCATCACCCCAAAGTACATATTGAGTAAGTCAAAGTCTTTCTTTATGGGTGCAGGAGAAATAAGAGAGGTCTGTGGGAGGTGAACAAGTTCTAGAAAGTCAGAGAACAAACATGGGAAGTTAAAAGGGACACAGGGAACTACAGAAGAGTCAGCTTTTCTTTGATAGAAAGATAACTGAAGCAAATTATTAAACAATCAATTTGTATTCACCTAAAGACAAAATGCACCAACATGAATTTGTCAAGAATAACTCATGTCAATGTAATTCAATTTCTCTGACAGGATAACAAGATCTGAGAAAGTAATAGATGTCAGACTCACATGACACACATAAACCAGCTGGGAAAATATGGTCTGTGTAAAGCTGCTTTAAAATCTTGCCCAGAAATCTTGATAATAGCTTGTTGTAGAATGGCTAGAATATATTACATAATGCCCTTCACTAGACTGACCTGATATTATTCAGTATTTTATCTAATAATGTAGGTGTATGTAGAAAGTTCATGAATGACAACAACTTGTCAATGATTTCATTTCAAAAGACAGAATTGGAATTCAAGCTGATTCGAAAAAATGGAGATGCCACAAATATATGAATATATAGAAACACACATAGTACTAAACATGGAAAGGAGAAATCAAATGGAAAAGGACGAAAATCAAAGAAAGGACGAAAAATTTGTTGGGCAGAGAGATTTCAGAAAGATGAGATGTATCAGAAAGGGGGAAATCTTACTTCTATGAACATTAATGATACATATGGCCACCTGTGAGGCTTGACTGTCACTGTTAGGGCATATTGAAAAACAGTCCACATCTAGTATTGGTGAAGTCAGTATAAGAAGCATTCAACGTGATGGCATGAAGAAGACAACTCCAGACAAAGACAAAAAAAAAAAAAAAGCCAAAAGATATTCTAAGATTTACGAATAATGATTGAAAAAAAAGGGGTCCATAAAAGAGAGAACTGAGGGCAAAATATAATATTAAAGTGGTAAATAATGAGTCTTATTCACATATAGGGAATCTGGGACAAGAAATAACTGCTTTCCTTCCAAGCAAGGAAAATTCAAACTTCAAGTATAAAAAATTCTATTATAGCAGTTATGCAATGGACAAAGTTACATTTGAAGGTGTTGAAACAAACAACACAGGAGGCAATTAAAAGATGTGCATATCAAGAACAATTAAAAAAAAAAGTTGATTTTCTTGCTCTGAGACAGAATGACTGCTAGATGACACTTCACCTTGGATATTCCTTGGATTTCTTTAACCATATCAGATGCTGCCTAAAGTCTATATGTTTCTTAACTTTTCAGTATTTATTTGTGATTTTTTCAGACAAACAATGTAGCCTGTTGGTCAACTATTGACCTGTGCAACTGGAGGTTATTCATAACCATTTAAAAAACCCTGTGTATTTTTCAGACAATAATTTGTTAATATATATAGATAAAAATTGCTTACGTACACACTAGGGAATGCTTTGTTTTAAAATTTATGAAGTGACATAGGATGTAGAAGTGACATTGCATTCCTGACAAGACTGCAATTTAACTGCTCTGTTGTACAGACAGCAAACAGTGTCTGGAGCCTGATTAAAGTGTATCCTTTGTCTTGAGTTCATCAAGAATTTTCTATTATATGCATGGAACAGGCCTGTAGTTCACTTATAACTACAGAAATGTTTAGGGAAAAGTAAAAACTTAAATTTAGCAAAATAAAGCAAAAATCTTAATGAATGACAATAAAACAGGAAATTAAAATGTCAAAACCTATAAAGAAAGTACAACCAAGATCAGCCAAAGCCAGTATATATAAAGTCAATGCTGAAACACCTTCCAACGGAGTAACACCTAGTAATATTTTTAAAACATATTTTTAAAGGATTTGTGTGTGGTTTAATATATTTCACATTTTTGTCATATTTATATGATCTAAAATGCTTCAGTTCAGGGTGGTCTATAGATTTCTAGAAAATCACTGAAGAATTAAACATTACTCATAATTTTCCAAATATGGATTGAGCTGCTGCTGCCCTCATATGCCACTGGTCACTAATCAGACAAAGGAAAAACATCTCAAATAGATAACGTAACCTTTCAGAAAGTTTTTGTCCTAGATTAATATCAACTGCATGAGTCACATCTATCCTGTCTGTAATTCATCTTTACACTGGAGTCAATCACAGCTTAAGTCAGACAGAAACCCACCAATTTAGGATTTTGTGGACTTTGCTCTACAGGTCCTGGAATGCACTTCCAAAAAAACAGATTAATTGAAAACTGGATTAATTCTTGTGAGCAGATGAATTTCACCTGAAACCCTACGAAATGCACAACCCATCTAAAAATACTCTCTTCCCTCCTCTTTACCAGGACACAGACTGAAATCCTCACAGTGGTGTGCAGAGGTGCCATACAAAATGATGTTGATCCGATGCCTTACACAGCACACACACAGAGGCCTGAAAAAAATTGAGAACTTCTGGCTGGTAAGGAACATTTTATGCAAGTGTATATGAGATTTGCATTTTCACCATTTGTGTGAGATTACAAGGAATGCTGCAGGGAATAGTGAGTCAAATCCTACTTTTGTAACAGGCAGAATCTATTTATTTTACCAGCCTTCACAAGCAAGACTGCACCCTACAAATTAGTGACTTCAGTGACCTGTGTAAATTTAAGAGTGCCTTCAGGTCAGTAACCCTGCATGTCGTAGACATATGTAAAGCACTGTTCATTCATGCCTGAAACTTGCAGTCTAAACCCGAATCCAATTAGTAATAGCTAAAAGGATTTACTTCTCCCTCTTTTAAAGAAAACGGAACTGAATTAAAAAAATTAGACTAACAGGAGTAGTAAAAGCACAAAATAAAATCTTTGGTTAATTCTGTTCTTCAGGGTGCAAATCAAATAGAAAAAAAACCCAACAGGAAATTAGAAACATTTGGTGCAAATTCAGTTCAGCCCCCTTTTACACAAATCATGAATTATGTACCAAGAGATTACTTTACTCAAAGGATCACAGCCTCAAACTGCAGACTGGACTGGAAATTTTCACTTAACCAGCACACATGTAATGTTTGATTTTACTCCAAGGCTGACTTGTAGCCTCTTCTTCCTGTGTCCTATTCCAAATATAAAATTATTGAAGTGGTAAACCATGTATTAGCAAGTAGAAATCTCTCAAAAAAGTCAGGAATAGAATGGATTACCTTTTACAACTATATACATAAAACACAAGAATGTTACTATGTACTAGTAGTACCTACGCTAGGGTATCAGCATAATCACAAAATCTGACGTGCAGCACCTTGTTGACATTCAGGTTGACCCCCAAGAAGCTGGAAAACTTGAAGATTACAACAGCACATTTCTACACCTTAATTTAGCTCTTAACTTGAATATGCTGGGAAATTCACCATGAAAGGTTCCTCATGTTTTTCTGTTGATATAATGTGCATTTAGTGGCCGCAGAGAAGGGGGCTTGGTAATTTTGTGTCCTTTTACAAATTTCTCAAGGTCTTGACCTCCTGTTTTCTACAAAGGAACACCAATGACCCAGCCCCTTTGCTGTTGGGAAATTTTTGTAATCAAAATGGGCCAGACTTCACTCCATAGGAATCTGCCCAACTCTTTCATCTGGATTTGTTGCTAGTGCTACAATAAAGAGGAAGATTAGCCTGAGGCAGACACCTGGTGTGGAAAATTCAAGTCCGAATTCCAGTCTGAACAAAAAAATTAAAAGCTATGAAAACCAGAAATTTATTGTAGGAAACATCAGACTCTTAATAATTCTACCTTTTAAATATAACTTATGGAAAATAAGGTAGTCAGACTCCAGTTATTAACAGATAAAATTTGGCCCAGTTAGAAAAAATCAAAGCTGAGTTTTCATGTCTTTCTGCACCAGAGATTTTTAATGAAAGGAGAGTGTATTCTGTTTTAAATGAGAATGGGGGAAGTAATTAGGTAAACATCGTTAGCCCATGGAATCACAAACTGATTCAGTTTCAGTTGAAGGATAAATATAACTAATTCCACGAGAAGTTTCACAATGTGCAGGGGGAAACTTAACAGGACATCACTAAGGTAAGAACTTGGTTGGTAAAGTTAGCTAAAAATATGGGAAGGAATCACTGTTGCCTCTTAACCTAGGGCACAAATTATCTCAAAATCATGGTTTATGTGATGATTAAAGTTTAGCTGAAGTGATCCACATGTGCATGGATTAATTCCTATTTCCATCATATTTTGATATAGGGAGAAATTCTTGGAAAAATTATTAAAAAAGAGCTAGCCAGCAAAGAAAGCTAAATCTTGGGAGGCCAGAAAATGAAGGGATAAAGTGAGAATTTCCAGCAGTCAAGCTGAGTTAGACCTTTGAAAGGAAATGAAAACAAGCAGTAAAAGGTTATTTAGCAACATAAATAAAACAAGAGAAGTTGAGCTACTAAGCAGTGCCAGTGAATTTGAGATTAAGACTTTATAGGTACAGACCAGAAGCTAACTGAATATTTGACTTCAGGCTTCAGGATGGTAGCTATGACAAAATCAACATGAATAACAAGTATGAGAACTGGAAAAAGAAATTAACACCATGAACTTGGAAATAAAAATCAAATCAAAACACCAGATTATTTCAGTCACTGAATATGAATTACTGAAAAACCTCAAATCAAAAAATGCAAATATGATAAAAAAACTACATCTTCAGAGGGAACAAAGATTTTACTTTGTCCTGTAACAACTGAATTGTGGCATCACTTTTCAATTTGTTTTGTTCAGATCTCCAAATAGCTGTTAAATCATAAGACCCTTCCTTCTAAGAAAAGCCAGAAGAGTCAGTACAATATAATGATATATTACAAATGTAGATTAGAAATTCTTTCCCTTTTTGTGCTTTACTGCACTGCATTATTCTTGAAAGATGGCTTTAAATTGTATTGAATTGAAAAAAAACCCAGAATTTTGTCTTGTTTCTTATTCATGGGAATTCTATTTTAATGTCTGTTTCACTAATAGTACATGAAAATAATTATAACAAGGAATTGATACCTGTCTAGTATCAATGTGAAATGTTTTGTTTTTTGAAACAAGTTGCATTTTCAAGGGATATGAATTTAAAGAAGAAGTCATAATTTTTTGCTGGTGACCTTGGTAACATGGGAATATTAATTAACCTAAGAAATTTGAAAAAAATGGCAGCTAATGATCACTAATGGGTTTCTTATTTGGAAGTAAACAGAAGAACTGATATATTTCAATTCCTGTTAGGGTTCATAATGAATTTTGATGATGGAAATGAAATTATTTCAAAATTATTTTTCTACTAGAAACCAACAAACATGGGAGAGACTGATCTGTATTTCATGCAGAAGTAGTGGAACATCAATATTACCAAGTATAAAAAACTAAATCTAGAGCTTACTGCACGGGCATACAAACAAGTGAACATTAGCTGCTGTTATAAGAGTAATTTGTCTGAGAAATTTTCTCAGTTCTCTTTTCCTAAATGTGTTTTCTGCAATCCCTTCTCTACAGAAAAAGATATTAAGTAAATTTTATAAAAAAAAAAAAAATAAAAAGCATCAGAAACCACTATACTAATGTTTAAGTGTAAAAAATATGAAAGTTACCTGTAAAATTGCAGCTACACTTTGCTGTGCAAAGTGGTGTATTTAAAAGCCAGTGAAAGTCAAATTAAACATATGATGATGGACAGACTAGAAAAGCAAAACTGTTTCCTGATGTAGGTTTAATTGCATGAAAGATACAGTTAATTCACTGATTTACAACATCACAGATGATAAATGCTCCCTGCTGTAAAATATACTTCCTTTCTGAGATTAAAAAAGACAGTAAATATCATCTGGGAAGAGGGAGGACTACTTACCATAGTCTTCATTTATTAAATATTCCAAGTCCTTACAGTGAATTAAAAGAAAGACAACAGAACATATTTCTGTTTATACTGTAATAAATAGAATGAAGTTACCACTAGAGTTGGAATAAGATTAAATCTGTCCAGGAGTACATACCAGCCTTACTCGAGACATCCACTGCTCAGATTCAAAAACTATGTGTGTACAGCAATACACACACATAATTAAAAGTGTTCAAATAATAAAACAGTCAAATAACAGTCAAAAAACAATAAAATAGTCAAAACCTCTATACTGTTCTGGAGTCATTTCTAGTTTGGCATCTCCTAGAATCAATAAATTTATTTTTATCTCAAACAAATCAAATATGACTATGCAAAACGGAACACTGAATTTGCTGCTGCTTCAGAAAAGATGTAGATATAAATTATGCTGGATGGGAATTATTGCTGATTTTAGACTTCCACGGGTCTTAGCACTGAGATGCATCAGGGTTCATCAGACCAGTGTCTGAGGTGAAAGGTGAAAGATGTACAACCAAGTCATTTGCAAATGTTATGGCAACATGAAACCAGAGGTAGACAAGCTCATTCAAAGAGCATACAAACTAGCTGTTGAGAAATCAGTTCTTTCAGAAATTAGGATCTAACCTCAGTAAAACTGGTTTATTGTTTTTGTTAAATACAGACCTGTTGAACAATACATTCAGTGGAGAAGCAGTAACTCAGAAGTGAAGTATCTTACTTACATAAGAAAGGAAGAAATAGACCTAGATTGGCATAACTGTTGCCAGTCAAGGCTATCTTTACTGTTGTGCCTAGGGTGAAAAGCCTTCTACAATCCCATATTTTTGCTATCTTAAAACTTATCAGTATGGTGTGAATTCTGGAGAGAAACAAACAAGCCGTGTTGTGAAGACTCCCCAGAGAGTTTTCAAAGTAAAATCCTAAGGCAAAACTTTTAGGGTAATATTATGTAAATAAGATTGACTGAGGTTTCAGCAGTAGTGCTCTGTGATTTTGCTTTGAAAGTTTTTGCTTTTTGGAGTTCACTGTAACCTCATTATGTTTTGCTGGCACTTTCTCCAGGAAAAGCAACAGCTGCATAATACTGATAAACCTTAAGAAGGCCAACATGCATGATTGTGGTTTGTGTTCCAGTCTAAGTCAACCACATGTAAAAGCTCTAGCCTGGCCCATTTGCTGTCATTAAATCTCAAATTCTATCTTGCAGTGTAAAATGTAGTTAAGTAAGAATAATCATCCATAAGAGCAAATCTCTAAAGAAAAAATATTTTAAAATATTATTCCTTAATTATTCATACCACTATTATTATAATATGTTTCTATCAATATTGACTGAATGTGAAATCATTGCAAAGGAGTTGATAATGAAGAAAAATCTTTATGCATTAATTGTTTTTTTCAGTAGCCACAGAAATAAATAGATGACACTTCTAAAACCGCTTTGAATATATACCAATATATTAAAAAAAAATGTATTGTGACATGAAATGTTTAATCATTCACAAAATCATTGATAATACTGGTAATATTCAACACTGAAAAAAAATGCTTTTGCTGAATATATAATTCCAGGGCACAACAGTCTTCTTTAACTTGAATGATTTAAATGAAAACACCAAGTAATTTTTTATTCCTTGCTGAATCTGCAGTTTATAAAATTCATATTCTCTAGTTTTTTTAACTTCCTAAATTTTTATGGATAGAGAAGAAAGAGTCAAAAAGTCCAGTCATTTACTAGCATTGTCTAATTAAAAATGCTGGGGTAGGTCCAGAATTTCTCTTATTCTCAAGACAGAAGAAAAATTAAGGGTGTGATAAAAAATACAGAATGGAGAGACACAGATAAAATACTAAGATTTCTCCATATGTCATTGTCCTGTGGAATTATTACACCGTGCAATTCATTGGTTCTAAGAGTTCAACACAAACAAAAAGGGATTTTTCACATTTAATTATCATGGAGAACTATGACTAAAGAAATTAAAAATGTAGGAAAGGACATGAAGTCTTTTGTCTCCAAATGTAAACCAATCTCTAATTGAAAAAGGCATCTTGCCTGTAGTTACAGTACTGACTGTATTTGTGACCCACCATGAGAAGTATCCTTGTGTATAATATCAATAAGACATCTATATTATTCCATACTGATTTAGAATAAAGTCCACAGCATTTGGGATCTTTGAACCTTTGCAAGTTGGATCCTAGCTGTACAAAGTTTTGTGCAAAAAGACTGGCGGTGTCTGTGTCATTTTGAGTCAGCAGGAATGCCAGTTTTCAAGACAAGACTGCTAAAGCTTTGTATCTGGATCATAAGAAGATACCCATGAAGTCTTACATTTGAGTTTAAAGATCTAGTTAAGATTCTTAAAAAATCTGGTAAAACCAGAACAATCATAAAAATCTCAAGGGTAGCTTTCCAATATACTAAAGGCAGAGAAAAGGTATTTGACCTATTGCAAACTTTTTGTTGTTGTTGTTTAATTTGAGTTGAACTCAATAGGTCTTTTCCACAAGGCAGGTAATTTTTCAGGGTTGCTGTCAAGTATTTCAGGTTTGTTGAATGTTTAAACCTAATCTCTGCACTAAAAGGAGAATTCTTATGTCTTCAAGGGTTTGCTCTCTAGCAGACGAGTGTGATACATAATTTGTCTCATACTTTGATTTCTTTTCCTGTTGTGTGAATCTTTTTCACTTCATATTTATAGATAGGCCTGATGAAATGCAGTCCCATAATGCAGCATCCCAACTCCAGTGATAAAGTACAAATACTCCAGAGAAGTCTTACTTGAGAGATGCAGAAAGGCTCCAAAATTATATATTTCCAATTTCTCTGCAGCTTAGTCTTCAATCTAGAGCCTGAAAAAAAACCCAACATTTAATAAATCATAAAAAATGTTGATCAGACTCATGATCAATTTGGATAGTTCTGAAATCCTTGCTAATAAACTTTCCATCACAGGGAATTCACCACCTAATTACATGTTTATACCAAAAACCAGACACTCCACTTATCAGCCTTAAATTTTCTACTTCTTTAGCTTTAGTAAATGTCCTGTTGATGTTAGTTTTCTGAAAACAGTTGCTATATTTTGTTGTTATCCTACTAATTACTGAATTTCTTTCTGAAGTATATGATTACAACTGCTTTATTTTCTTCCTTCTTCTTTGAAACCTGTTCATATTGCATACACACTTTTTAGGAAAGCTGTATTTCCATTCTTTCCTTCAGTCGTGGAGGTCCAATGCAGTGTGAATTAACAATAGCTCTATTTTTATAGAAAATATATATGTCCTCTAATTTTGATAGAAAAATAAAATTAAAATATGAACTATTGCCATTCATGGGATTAAAGGTTATAACACAAATAGGAGGTAGATGCTGGAAATTCTGAATCACATTTCCCTCCAAGAAACTGTCCAAGAGACTGAAGTCTTTCCCTCAATATCCTTTGCTAGTCACAGACACAGCCTCCTGCATATTTATGCTGCTTTTGAGACACTGAGATCAGATATATTACAGACACCTAATGGTGTTAAAATGTTCTGAAGATATAATTCTTTTACAAATTGCTAACTTTGAACATGCAAGAGACTTGTCCTAACCATTTCTAGACAATGCTCAATGAGATATCTACATAGACAATGATCTTCAAAGGATAAAAATCCCTCTCAAGGTAAATGTGATTGAGGGGTTTTGGGGATAAATAAAGTAAATGAGGTTAATAAAGTATGGAGACTTTCAAGTGGATTTGATTCAACAAAAAACTTTTTCAGCATTACTAGCATTCTTGGATGTAAACTTCCATAAAAAGAATGTAAATTGGGAAACAGACGAAGCTCATATTTGCTACATTTCTGATTCGTTGTTGAGCTGGTTTTGCTGGACCTGTGCACTCTTACAAAGTCTGAGGGAGGTTCTGTACTGAAGTTTAGCTTTGAGCAGGTGTCAGTGCTGGCTATAAGTCAGCTGCCTATGGAACTGGAAAGAGCCTTTTGCTGATTCCTGGCCAGCTCTTAGCTCCCTACATGGCACTGCAGTGTGTTATACAGACAGAGCTAATACAACTAATGATCCTTTTTTCCCTATTTTTCCAAACCTTCCACTAGACCAGGTTGGTCAGGACCCTATTCAGCCTGTACCTTAAATACTTAGTGGGATGGGACATCCACAACTTCTCTGGACAGCCTTTCCCAGTGCCTCACCACCCTCTGAGTAAAATCTTCTTCATCTGATACAAAATTCCCCTCTTTAAGTTTAAAATTGTTCCCCCTTGTCCTATCACTAACTGCCCATGTAAAAAGTCGCTCTCCATCTTTTTTATAATCTCCATTTAAGTACTGAATGGCCACAATTAGGTCTCCCCAGAGCCTTCTTGGCTCTTCTCCAGATTTGTTTGGTATGACCCTGTAGAAATCATAATTTGATATCATAATAGAATGACTATCAGGAACAAGATTAAATTGCAAGATCTCTTAAAGTTCTTTAACAGTGTTGCTATGATTGCAGGTGGTCTTAGGGGACTGTAAATGGAAGTGGCTGTAGCTACACAGAGCTGTAACCTTCCTTCACTCAAGCCTTCTCTGTATCCAAGCTAATACCACATTAAGTAATTTTGAGGGCAGTTTATTTAAACCACAGCAGTCAAAACAGCCAAAGCTAAATCAACATACACCCCTTCTCCATCTGCTTTAAGAATGTCTACACAAAAGATTAGAATGTCTACACAAAAGATTACTTATGTGCCTGAGACGTTCACTTTTTACAACTGTATCAGCTAGCCTAATAAGAGATTTTATTTCTCTCTAAAAACCTTGCAGGTTACTTAGCAGCAGCTTATATATAAGTTGTTCTGTGATCAGTGTAATTAATGAAGTATGTGTTCAGTATAGTTTGGATTTCAGAGTGATCTCAGATGTGGATTCTCTGATAACCAGTAAAGCATGAATTCAAGCCCTGTTTCTTTCACACATCAGCCCACCTTTCCCAACACTGCTGGAATTTACTGTGTTTAAGACCTCTGCCTCCATCTCTAAATTCAGCTTCAATCTACAACAAAGAACAAAAGATGGTGGCATAAAGACACAGGTAAGTGTGGCAAAAATACTTCTGAAATTATGTATGTATGGAACATGTCTGGTTTTAGACTGAGGACTTTGGCATGACAAACAGAACATGGAATCCACTTTTGGTCATTTTAGTCAGTGCTTTCGCTGTGTGCACTTCTGTGGTGTGTTGACCTTGGCTGGGTGCCAGCTGCCCACCAAAGCCTCTCTGTCACTCCTCTCAGCTGGGCAGAGGAGAGGAAATACAACAAAAGCCTTGTAGGTTGAGATTAGGGCATGGGGAGATCACTCACCAGTGACCATCTTGAGTTGGAGAAATTAGTTTAATTTATAACCAGTGAAATCAGAGTAGGCCAATGGGAAATAAAACCAAATCTTAAAAGAACTTCCCCCATCCCTCCTTTCTTCCTGGAATAAACTTCACTCCTATTTTCTCTACCTTCCTCACACAGTGCCTCTGCTGCTTCTTCCGCCTCAGGAGGAGGAGGACTCCTCACACTCATCCCCTACTCCAGCATGGGTCCCTCAAATGGGGTGCAGTTCTTTAGGAACAGCTGCTCCAGCATGAGTCCCCTGCAAGGTCACAAGTCCTGTCAGCAAACTGCTCCAGCATGGGTTCCTCTCTCCTTGGGGCCACAGATCCTACCAGAATCCTGCTCCAGCATGGGCTTCCCACAGGGTCACAGCCTGCTTTGGGCATCCACCTGCTCTGGTGTGGGGTCCTCCCTGGGCTGCAGGTGGATCTCTGCTCCACCATGGACCTCCATGGGCTGCAGGGGCACAGCTGCCTCACCATGGGCTGCACCATGTGCTGCAGGAGAATCCCTGCTCCAGTGCCTGGAGCACCTCTTCAATCTGCACCGACCTTGGTGTCCACAGGACTGTTTCTCTCACACATTTTCACTTCTCTCTCAGCTGCTGTTGCACAGGGATTTTCCCCACTTTTTAACTACATTATCCCAGACATGCTACTACTGCTGCTGATGGGTCTGGTTTTTGCTTGGCTTGGAGCCAGACAAGGTTAGTTTTGTCAGACATGGGGAGAAGCTTCTGGAAGCTTCTAACAGAAGCCAGCCCTGTAGCCACCATGCTATCAAAACCTTCCCACGAAAACCCAATGCAATTTACCAAGGAGGAAGAAGCTCTTCATGTTCATGAGCTAGCATAAATGAAAAGATAAGAAAATTCAAATAAAGAAGGAAGGATGTAACATCTGGCATGGGAAGGATTCATGCTTGCATCTTTCAGCATGTTTGGTGTTGTGATTTAACCCCAGCTGGCAACCAAGCTTCACACAGCCCTCACTCACCCCACCCAGATGGATGGGGGAAAAGAATCAAAAGGGTGAAAGTGAAAAACCTCATGGGTTGGGATAAAAACAGTCTAACAATTGAAATAAAAATACTACTACTACTATTACTACTACTACTACTACTACTAATAATAATAATAACAATAATAATAAAAATAATAATAAATATCATAGTATTAGCAATGATAATAAATTAAAGTGAAATAAAAGTAGCAGAGAAAAATGAAACCCAAGAAAGACAAGCTCATGTAAATGAAAACAGTTACTCACTACCAACCAGTCAGTCCCTGAGCAGTGGTTCCCCACACCCTATCTCCTCCCCCAGTATTTATGCCGACCATAATTTTATGTGTTATGGGGCATCCCATGGGTGAGGTGNCTATTTTCTCTACCTTCCTCACACAGTGCCTCTGCTGCTTCTTCCGCCTCAGGAGGAGGAGGACTCCTCACACTCATCCCCTACTCCAGCATGGGTCCCTCAAATGGGGTGCAGTTCTTTAGGAACAGCTGCTCCAGCATGAGTCCCCTGCAAGGTCTCAAGTCCTGTCAGCAAACTGCTCCAGCATGGGTTCCTCTCTCCTTGGGGCCACAGATCCTACCAGAATCCTGCTCCAGCATGGGCTTCCCACAGGGTCACAGCCTGCTTTGGGCATCCACCTGCTCTGGTGTGGGGTCCTCCCTGGGCTGCAGGTGGATCTCTGCTCCACCATGGACCTCCATGGGCTGCAGGGGCACAGCTGCCTCACCATGGGCTGCACCATGTGCTGCAGGAGAATCCCTGCTCCAGTGCCTGGAGCACCTCTTCAATCTGCACCGACCTTGGTGTCCACAGGACTGTTTCTCTCACACATTTTCACTTCTCTCTCAGCTGCTGTTGCACAGGGATTTTCCCCACTTTTTAACTACATTATCCCAGACATGCTACTACTGCTGCTGATGGGTCTGGTTTTTGCTTGGCTTGGAGCCAGACAAGGTTAGTTTTGTCAGACATGGGGAGAAGCTTCTGGAAGCTTCTAACAGAAGCCAGCCCTGTAGCCACCATGCTATCAAAACCTTCCCACGAAAACCCAATGCAATTTACCAAGGAGGAAGAAGCTCTTCATGTTCATGAGCTAGCATAAATGAAAAGATAAGAAAATTCAAATAAAGAAGGAAGGATGTAACATCTGGCATGGGAAGGATTCATGCTTGCATCTTTCAGCATGTTTGGTGTTGTGATTTAACCCCAGCTGGCAACCAAGCTTCACACAGCCCTCACTCACCCCACCCAGATGGATGGGGGAAAAGAATCAAAAGGGTGAAAGTGAAAAACCTCATGGGTTGGGATAAAAACAGTCTAACAATTGAAATAAAAATACTACTACTACTATTACTACTACTACTACTACTACTAATAATAATAATAACAATAATAATAAAAATAATAATAAATATCATAGTATTAGCAATGATAATAAATTAAAGTGAAATAAAAGTAGCAGAGAAAAATGAAACCCAAGAAAGACAAGCTCATGTAAATGAAAACAGTTACTCACTACCAACCAGTCAGTCCCTGAGCAGTGGTTCCCCACACCCTATCTCCTCCCCCAGTATTTATGCCGACCATAATTTTATGTGTTATGGGGCATCCCATGGGTGAGGTGGGGCCAGCTGTCCTGGTTTTGTCCCCTTCCCACATATTGGGAACCCCCAGCCTCCTCACTGGTTGTGGGGAGGGGAGTAGAAAAGTCCTTGACTCTGTTAGTACTGCTCAGCAGTAAGCAAAACATCTTTTTATTACCAATACAGTTTCCATCACAAATCCAAAACACAGACTGAAGAAAATGCACTGTTTTTCAGCAGTGTATTTCAAACAATATTCACTCTATATGGTCAAAGTGTTAGAGAGAATGTTAACTGAGGGCAGCCTGGACAGAAAATACAAATTAGCCCACATAAATTTGAACTATAAGCGCCAAAGTATGCTTACAGGGCACTTTATGCTGCAGTTTGGCTCTAATCTTTTGCCTGTACATCTGGACCTCTGTACTTACCCACCACTGTCGTATCTGCTTGTGGAGGCCCAAGGACCTGCCACTCAAAAGTTTGTGCCCACATCCTTGGAGAAATCAAAATAAGTAATCACACGCAGATAGGGTGAGAAAAGCTTCTACCCCATAGGCCTTTGCAGCAATATGTTAATCTTTGTTGTGTATTGGCTTATCAATTCATGTCACCCCTGTTCCACCCCAGTTCTCCTAATTGCATAATCCCCAGAATGTTCTCCCTTCCCGGTTCCCTGGTTGGCCCAAGTTTGCTGCATTACTCCACCCCTGGTGCCCTATTGGCTTTGCCTCCCTGTAACCCCTCCTCTGCACCACTTTCCCTTGCACCCATTGGACCCAGACCCTCGGATCCGCCCTGTGCCGCCCCATTTAACCCTGAGCCCTCAGACCCAGTCCCGTCTTTGTTTCTAGACCCCTTCAGAGCTGGTGTACATTCCTGGTCCGCAAATAAACAGCTGCTGGAGACCATACCAAGACCCATCCTTTTGCCTTGAATTGTCAGCCTTCATTATAGCGGAGTGATCTGGGCTTGAGGACGCAGGTCGCTCTCAGGGCCTCGTGGTTGCAAGATGCAATATCTGCTCCTAAATTCAGATCTTAGCTGGCATTAGTAGCATCCTCACCTTGTTAAGTCAAACTACAGAGCTGTGTTCATTTTTTTCTTCTATTATTGTGAGGTAGATTTCTCTGGTCAGTGGAGACAAATGTATTTTCAGGGGACAGTGGACACTTCAAGTGATCGAAGAGGAGGCAGAAGCTCTGGTCAATTCTGCTGCTGGCTGAAAAGTTATGTCAGACCCTGGGTGCACTTTTTCACCTGTACAGAGAGGAAGCTAGTGGCTATTTCATATGTGAAGTGATGCTGTTGATTTTAACTTTTGCTTTGGAATTATAAGAAACACTTGGGCAGATTTTAGGGACACTTTCAAAGCATCTCCTTCTAGCTGAGATACACTGCACACTATGGAGAAGAACACGTAAGCAGAGGTTGCCCAGTGCACGGTCAGGGGAGGAGATACCTAAGTACAGCATGAGAATATTGCCAGTTTAAATCTTATGTGAGTAATGACACAATCCTGCTGCTCACTACGGCATGGCATGGTAGAAAGACTTAAAGAAAAATAGGCTGGCTGTTTTTGTGCATCGCCTTTTCCTCAACAGACCCAATAACTGATATAAATAGCCTTAGAAATCTTTCTAGGACTGACTCAAAAAGCAGAATACCTACAGCTACTTCTGATGTTATTCAGCAGTTATCTGATTAAAAAACAGAAGAGACTCAAAGGGGTAGCACTGGAATAGTAGCTAAGCCTTACAAGTGAACCTATGAAACATTTTGAACCTATGTTTTCCACTTTTTATATTATCTTTCTATATCTAACTCTCTACTTTCTTTATAGAGGGGCTTCTTCCTCACACAGCTTTTCCTTTCAGGTTGCTTTGATTCCTTGTGGAAGCATCTGCCTGTTGACTATATGAAGTCTGGGAAGACTACTTAGGTTGTCTGAGTTAAACCTGATGGACAAGACACCACATTTTTAAAAGGGCAAGGAAAGCTTTTGAGGCTCTGAAACTGGAAGTTTCAGTAGCTTGAAAATGCCTACATAAGTCAAAATCAATCCGCCAGCATAAATGACAGCATTAATCACTACATGGCCCCCAGAAATAAAACTGTATCTACTTTTCTGGTAGAATTACTCAGTTTCAAGTTTCTTTATTAGAACAGTTTTTCACAAGTCCCAGTGACATCTGCATAAGTACACAACTGCAGTTGTCCAGCAGGGAAGGTTTTGAAGCTGGCTTTCATATTATTTATTTTTAGTCTGTCAATTCTGTTAAAAACTTCACAAAAAATGTTTGTACGTGTTCTGAAAACATACTGAGTGAACACTGGTTCTCTTGCAAAATACATCTCAACATAAATCAAAAACAGTTCTTTGTGTCTGTACCCTCTAATGAGAAAAAAGATTCAAGAGAGATTTTTTGTGGACCTGTGCCATCCTTGAATATACAAAAGCAAGTTATACTGGCACTGATGAGTAACCTCTGCTCCTTCCTGTAGCAAAGTTGTGCCAATTTCATTAATAAAAGATAACAATGGAAAGAGTGGAAGAGTAATGCTTTGAAACACCTACTGACAGGTGACTTTTCTCCACTGCAAATCTCTCAGCAGCATATTTTCCCCAGTTTCACTGATTTTTGCAGTGATAAGTGCAATAAGACTAATAAGGAATCCAACTTGTTTTAGAACTCTGAATTTCACTGTTTTGATGCTGTTGAAATTTTCTAGGAAGTTCCTTATATATTCTTAACATCAAGGACAATTCATGATTTCTGTTTTATTGGGTACTACTTTAGTATATCCATCCATCTACATATATATATATATATCCGTATATATATTTATATGTACACAATATGCATATACAGAAATGCATGTGTATGTTTTTGTGTGTGCATATACAAATATATTTCTGTGTATGAAATGGAAGTTACTTATAAGTATCAAAATTAGGAAAATAAAAATTTGGTAAAATAATTTGGTATTCTCAGAAACTGTTAAGTAGCAGACCACAATGCAGTAATTAATACTCCTGATAGACATTAAAAATATCTCAGGATGAGTGAAAATTTTCAGGGATAATATCAGTGAACCATTTATCTAAGATCTCTGCAACTACATGGAATTATGAGTTCCATGCCTAAGTAATATGGAGGGAAATGCTGATATAAGAAAGGATCAGCTGATAGCCCAATAACAATTTTAAAAACCAAGATGACTGTCCACCATCCACTGTACGTTACCTTCTAGAAAATCCTATTTTCTCCAGTTTAAAAGTACCATTAAATTCTTCTATAATTAGGTAGTCACTAAAATTCAGGAAAATTTGCTTTTCTCAGACTAAGGCTTATATAGACAAAGCTTCTTCACAAATCACAATGAGAATAGTGTCAGACACACTTAGTGTATGTGATAGCCACATGATGAGCACTGTGGACTGAAATAGAATTTGTTACAGTGAATTTAGCATTTCATCTAAAACTTTCCTTTGAACCAGCTAGAAACTTTTTTTTAATGTAATATGAAATAAAATTAATTTTTGTTGCGTCATGGTTGTGCAAACCATAATTACTCTAACAAAAAGAAACTTACAAGAATTAGAAATACTGTATCATATATAATTCTGACACATTTCTTTAGAAACATAGTATTTCAAAGATCTGATGAACAAAAGACCAGAAAAAAATGAGTCTTTGTTTTCAAGTGTTGATTTACTGCAGTAATCTGGTAGTTGTGCTCTTCTCAAAATAGAACAGCTTCTGCACTGTTAACTAACCTGGACCTGGATAATTATTAGTGAGCTTTTATTATGTGTATTGTACTTCAGAGTGTCTGTTACTGTCCCATTAAACAAATTGCTGCTTCTGAGTACTACAGCAAAATTAAATAGGGTTCCTGTCAAAAGCCATTTATCTGTCACATATGCTTCATAACTAGTTTTGCAATGCTACAGCCATGAAGTTAAGGTTTCCTTTTAGTATGGTATATACCCTTGTTGCTGCTGTAATTAGAGCATTGATTTTACACCATCTTTTACACCAGGAATGTACTATGGTTCTTATTGATTTCAATGAGTAAATCAAAAAGACATTTCTTGCTGTAGTAGGTCTCTGAAATACGTAAAAATACAGAAAAATTCTTGGTAAAGAAACTGTATGGTAGCTATAAACAATTATAAAATCAGTTTAACATACTAACTGTTCATTTAAAGAGGTTGAAGAATTACCTAGTAGTGCCGAATAATTTTCTTTTCTCCCTCCCTTTTCCTTTCCTTCTAAAGCAAGTTTCTTTTTCCTTTTAAATACAGATGAACACACATAGAAAAGGTGTAAACTCAAGGGGAAAAAAGACCAAAAATATCCCTTACTTTCTCTCTTTATAATTCACATTAGAAATAATTCCACACTCTGATAGAGAAGCAAAGAGACATTACCACTAAAAAGGGAGTGCACTAAAGGTTTCTGAACTTCAGTTATCCCCTAGTAAGTCTCACAATGCCCACAAAATACACACAGATTTTCAAATCAGTCCAGGTGCTCAGACTTTTTCCTCTGTAAGTCACACTGGCTATTGATGGAAATAAGGACTTACTGACCTCTGGGTCTAAACTAGGAAAAAGGTATAATGAAACTTAAGCAGCACTAAACAGCAGACTTCATGAAGACTCTCAGGTAGTAAAAACCAGGTCTAAATGGACCTCTAACTATTAAGCATGAAGGAAAGGATTTTGTCTTACCATACTGTCTTTCAAATATTTTCTGTACTAAAGCTTTCATGTGGTATAAAAATGCTTGTAATAATAATACAATGATGTGATTTTTAAATATATTCAGTGTGATTGAGTTGAAGAAGGCACATTCAAGCTCAATTTTTTTATGTGTAATAGGTGGTGCTTGTAGTTCAGTACAAAAATTGTGTGCTTCAATGATTGAACAGTGTACAGTAAATGCTGGAGAGAAACCTTCTCGCTCAAGAACCAAGCCTAAGACCAGACACTTCACAAACAGGAACTCTGTATTCAGGAGTCCTAATGAATTCAGGAGTCCTAATAAACTCAGAATTCATTCTTTATTCAGGATTCCTGTTCAGGAACCCTAATGAAATGAATAAAGCTCTGTGTGTCTGTGTGCAAGAGGCAAGGGAGCTGCTTATGTGGACATCTTTCATTCTTTCATTCATGACATCTGTGTACATATGCAACAGTTCCAAAACAATTTATATTATTTTCTGTAATAGTCCTGTGGTTATTCCAGGTAAAATTGATTTCACAGTCAGTTCCTCACTGAAGTGGTCTGTCTGTTCCTCATAAACAAACCTCACAAGAATAAATTTATTCCAAATTTTAATTTATACCCTTCAAAATATTAGGATATTCTAGTTCTTAAAACAAATATAATGTTGCCTCTTTAGGAAAAAACCTACTGCAGACCTTTTACCTTCTTAGGGTAAAGAACTCAAGAACAAGTATTGCAAGTGAAGGCAATAACATGGGTTCTTATATGAAAAAGCAGTAATTTAGGTGTGGAATTCAATAATGATGTGGAAGTTCGTCTCTGATAATATGAAAAATTCAGTGTCAGAATGTTCTGAGGGTATGGTTCAGGGAAAAGCACACCATATAGACACATAAGCATATATGTGTATGTATAAAATATGTGTGTGTGTGCATGATTGAGTTCTGACATCCAGACTTGCCTTGGTTTTGAACCTTGTTTACAAAAGAACAGCATTTAACCATTTAATGTGTCATGTGCTACTGGTAAATGGAACATTTTAAAACTGTCTCATGCATCTTTTGCTATTACTTGTACATTTACAGAAATACTGGCCTTTTTCTCTCCTCCCTATATATCTTCCAACTCTCTTCAGTATTCCACCTTCTTGATAAGTTAGGAGTTAAAAATTCTTTATTTATTTGCTGTGCATTCTGGTTGTGCATTCTGAATTATAATGACTGACAGATTACCTTAGGAGGCTGGAAGACTTTGCTGCGTTGCTGCCTCAAACAATGATTCTCAATCTGTCTTTTTCTTTCTATTTCTGATTATACATTACTGGACTCTTACAATTAAAAAGTTACTATTAAAAGGTTTGTATCTCATGTTAATGTGGTAGAAATAAAAAATCTTGTAATTTTTTGCCTCCAAAACAAATTTATATAATTATAGGCTTACAATTCATGGCTACTGATATCTTTGCATTTTCATGTTTTCTTCATACATGCAGATTTGTATTTGGGAAGCATGTACTTACAGCTTTAATAGGCAGGGTGGAGGGGTTGAATATTCTTAACATTATGTACTAAAAGAAATTTCCAGCTGTTAGCATTATGTGAGTTCTTGGGCTCTCTCATGTGATTATATCATGCTGAACTTATTTTTGGAAGAATTTTTACTTTAGGGTCTTCTTGGTGTAAAAAAAAGACTAAGTGGTAACGTTAGGTGAAATTTTGCTGTAGTGAAATGTTTCCCTAAGTTTCAGGTAAAGAGTAGGATGTAATTTGTAATGATAACCACAGCAATGAGTGCAAATAGTAGTCATCTATTACCAGCCATAATTGGTGCACCTTTCATCTCCTGTCAAGCAGAGTGGTACCGATTAGGACCAAAAGACAGCTATCAGCTCTCTCATTTCCACACTCAAACAAAAAGAGGTGCCTGTCTGAGCTGATAGCTTCTGGCCCTTTGATCAGATCCTACCAGGAGTCACCCGGTCCCAGTAACCTGATTTCTCATCAATGGGTACCGTCTTTTATGCAGGTAAGGTCCTACTGCAAATTGCATTTATGAAGGGAAAACAGCAGGACATCATCATGGAGTATAGTTACCGATTCACATGAAAAGGTTGCTTTGGCATCCTGCTTTCTTTGAGGGAGGTAGTAACTAAGTTCTACTAATATTATTGAAAAGAAATTCCTATAAACAGCTAGCAACACGGCCCTTCAGAAGGTTGTGTTTGCCCTCCCCAGTGTAACAGGAACTTAGGCATAGTTTAGAGTTTATGAAAGATCCAAGCAAAATAACAGAAAATCAAATTTGCTATTGACGAATGGGGAACAAATTCCCTGCTTGGAAAGAAAACATATTTGGAAAACTCTATTTCTAAATAGTTAGGCAAACAAATTGCATTTCAGAGAAAGACTTCTCAAGTTTTACTTTCTTTCACAGTAAATCTGCACTATCAAGTACAGATACCTAAAATGTATATCAATCCTTTTTTATTTTATTAAGAGGTTTGCCAGAAATTATTCTTTATTGTTGATATCACTGTTACAGTGGGCTACAGAAACAACTTCATCACACACTCAAGAAGATGCTAAACAAGGTTTTACATTATGTAACTAACAGTTGCAGTAAGTACTATGAAATCACCCGTATTCCATCATTATATGGAGAGTTTTGGTATAAAAATTCAAAAGTCTTCCTCTCAATTTCACATACAAATACTATCAATTTAATGTAACAGCTGTTACTTTCCTCCTGATAAACAGATACTATGTATTTTGGGGGAAAAAAACTGCTTCAGAGTGGAAGAATACTGCACTGTATTTCACCAGTGCTTTTTTTTTTTTCAATCTGACCTCAAGAGACCTTGGTGTGTGACATCATGAAATAACCAACTTTTTGAAGTCTCTAACTAGTTAGAGACATAAATAATTTTCTGCTCAGTCTAAATTGTTGAATTAAACATCTATCACAGTTGAGGAAATGTGATAGAGGTACTTTTGTAGTCTAGCATCCTAAATTTAATCTTTTTTTTTTTTTTTTCCAGTTAATTTAGAGTGTGATGTGTGGCAAGATGTATAGAGCAGAATAGCTTTTGTAGCATTAAGAAAATATTTCTCTGCTAGGAAAAATGTTAGCCTGCACAAAATTCCTAAATTTTAAATAATATATAACCATTCAAATGCAAACAAGCTAAAACAAACAAACAAAAAGCAGAACTCCAACTCTATTAAAGGAGAATAAAATTTTGAAAAGGTTAAGATTTCAGTCATGTTTATAAAAATTAAATTTACTTTTGTATTACTTTTTAAATGTATTAAAAATTAATCTAAATCATTTGACTTACTGTATGTGCTAAGGCCTAGAAAGAGGACAGTCTACAGCTGAATACTGCCCTGAGTATTTTTCTCTAATTTGTTTCCACTAAAGAAAATTGAAAAGATGTGGATATGAATAATGGATGCTGAGGATCCAAATAACAGTGGTAAAAAGCAATTATATTTAAGGTAAAGTAGAGGATAATTTTGATGATGTTTGAAATGGATTTTAAAGTCATTCATGTATGTATTTGGGCATTTATAAAAGTATTTAAAGATATACAAGGCTGTAAGATTGGCATCCTCTTCCAAAAACCTAGTCCTCTTCTCTGAATACAAGCCAAATATTTAAAGTGATCTCTTAAGATAGGAGACATCTATTTTCTAAAAGATGATAAAACACAATTAAACTAATTTCCAATAAAGTGTATGGCAGAGACCCAGGCAGGGTTGTCTCACTCTGTCTGTAGATCTCCAAGAGTGTGCCTGCAGGCTTTGCACCAATTCATATCCAGACATGTAATTTGTACATTCAGCTTCATGCTATAGAGACATGTGCTCTGCAACATCATTTTCATGTTGAGACAGACTAAACTGGAAAACACTGAGTGTCATATTTTGAGGGCCAAAATTCTGAAACATAGAGCCCAAAATGAAGTTACAGACAGGTGCTGTGGTGTGTGGTGTCTGCTTCAGGACCGACTCCCTAAGCAATGTGGATGGGTGCCAGTGGATGAATGCTGACTGTGTTAGAAGTGGTATTCCTTCCGTTTAGAGGAATTTTTGGACCACAGGATGCTTGTAAGAAACACCCAAGACATTGAGAAGTTGAATTTTGAAAAGATGCAGTCCCATTTTTTTTCCAGAAATGAGGAACATCAGCATGGTGACAGTTTGAGTTTGGTCAAACCTGTGTGTTGTATACTACCACAGCTCAGTAAATTGTATGGAAACCATGGGATGACAGGGACAATTTAGTTACACTATTGGAAGATCCCAAACCACCTACAACCCCATACAACAAATGGCACATGGAATATTTTGTCATACAGAGTATCAAGCTTGGTTTGTTGTTTTGGAGTGTTGTTTAACAGAATTTTTTTTCATATGGAACAGACTGGAGATACCTACCAGCTCTTATCTGACTTGCCCAGATCCCATTAGAAAATACAGGACTGGAGAATTAGAACAGAACATTTGCTTACAGTCCTGCCATTTTGGGTCTTTAAAATTTGACTTACATGCTTTAATTGCTGTTTTGAGGATGGTGGACTATCATTGAAAACCTTGCATTTATTTCCAATAGAGTTTTTAAAATGTTAGCAATCTTTTTAATTTCTAATTTTGGAAGAATGCTAGTTCATATCTACAGCCTGATTAATGTAATGAATTATATCGAGTAATGTTGATTGACTTAATGGATTAGATATGCATTAGATACACATTTAATTGAAAATCTCAGTCTCTGCTAGAACATATTAAAAGGTTGCTGTGTGTTTTGTTGATCTAGATTGCTTGGTGACTTTTTTAAAATATTTAAATAGAAACTTTAGATGTAGTTCCAGCTTCTCATTTCTTTGGGTTTGCTGCAATTTCATTTTCCCCAAAAGCTAACCAAGGACATTGATAAGGAAAGAGAAACAAGTGTAAGGATGGGATAAGCTCTCACTTTCTGATTGGTGCTAGGCAGAGATGGAAAGGTGTTGGTTTTCCTTTCCATTTGCCTCCTACTATCCAGTTGTTCTGAAAGAGAAGGGAATGGGTGAAGGACCAGAAGAAATAATATGATTTATGTATAGAGAGGCCAAGTAGCTGGAGATTTGCTAAGCTTCCACCTTGTAATTTTTGTTTGAGATGTCACCATTGCAGCTGTATCCTGTTCTCTTTTCAGCTAAGTAAGATGGTATTAAAATTCACTCCTGCTAAAATCACAGGAGTGGTGTATGCACTTCATTGAGCAAGACTATGCTGTTGTAAATGGCTATAACATAATTTCAGGACTTGAACAGAATAAGAACTAACTAAAGGAAAAAACCCTACAAAACACCAAAGATTTATAGCTATTGCCAGATATAGGAAATTGTTAAGAGAAGAAGGGCTGGCATACTGGAGAAATGCCAATGCAGTCTGACTTTTTATAACATGAGCTGGCACACAAATTGCAAACAGACCATTGAAAGATGCCGACACCAACAGAGGAGGGTGCATACCTTATACATGGACTCTGGTCTGCTCATGTTGTGGTCCCCCTGGGAAACAGTGTTGAGGCTTTCAGGGATAGGAAATAGCTAGAGTGTAGTCTCCTTGGATTATACCTAACAACTTCAGTGAGCCAAGGGTTTTCTCACCATGTATAAGCGAGATAATTCTGTGGTAAAGCCCCATGTTAAATTCTAGATCTCAAAGAAACCATTTATTGTGCAGATCTCATAAATTACCTTCAAAACTAGCACCAGTCTTTTCATAGTTTTCTACTAGGGCTAGATGACTGTCATCCCATCTTTCTCTGTTTTTCTCGCCTAAAATCAGGTTGTCAGTAGAGCACAGACAATTCGAAGTCTCAGCTTTAAAACTAGAAAAAAACCACAGTAAGGATACGACTAATACCCAAATGCCCTACCAACTTTCTGGGATTTATTGTTTTGAGTTTTTTCCTAGTAAGATCTGTTTTAAAGATATTTATTTCTGCAGTTACCTGAAGACGTGCAGCTTAAAAGGAGGACCAGTGACTATCCTGTTAAACACTGATTCTATCTAGAATATTTGCAGACTCGCTAAGTGAGCAGATTGAGAATTTGTTGGGTTTTGGTTTTGGTTTGGTTTGTTTTTTAAGTAATTAAAAATAGCTTTCTCTAAGTAATAGTAACTTGGTAGTGCTTGCAGCCCCATTGGATTTCAAGAAAAACATTCTGCCACTTGTGATTTTGACAGGAAACATTTAACTCTAGCAGAACCCTTGTGGCCCTAACCCCAAATCTGTATGTTAAAGCTATAATGAGACTATGAAAGGCCAGAGGAAGTAAAGAGCCTGTTTCTTTTCTCAATTAACACCACTTGTATTCTGTATAACTGTTAAATTTAGTAGAATTGTTCCCAGCTTGCAACTGTGCAAACAGAAATACAATCAGACTCCTAACAGTTGGGCTTTGCAGAAGTATACTATGTATGTTTTATCTCTCCTCTATTAACTCTCCTGTGTTAGGCAATATCTTTCCAGGGCCATGCCAGTTTCATTGATGATACTGGTTCATCAACACAATAGATGCCTGGGCAGAAAACCTTAAGAACTGGCAACAGAAAATTTTGAGTCCTATCCAGCTAAAAAATATCTGTGGTCTTAGAGGTTATGCAAGGCCCTGGCTACAGATGCTGGCTGTTCAACAAGTCAAAATATTCAGACACAGGTTGGCCTCCAGTATAAGGTCAAATAAAAGTGTCACTGTGTGGGCTGGAGAAAGTTTAGCAAATGTGAAGGAAAACAGTATCAGAAAAGTTCCATTTTATCTTGGTGATTCAGATAAAAATTAAACACTCTTTGTACTGGTCCCCTAAGGCAGAGTATCACCATGTATTGGATCACTTTAAGATAAGATATATAATATCATAGCCAAAAACTTTTAAAAGTATTTATTCTCACAGCATTCTCATTAGGTATAGGAACCCAAAAGAAGTCTCCAAAGTCCAAACACATCACATGTACCTTGAGGCTTTTGTCTCAGTTGAAGAAGACAGAAATCTTTACACCCAATAAGTAGTCAGTGGTTCAGCCCATCTGAATATCCCTGACCCAAGTGGAAGTGTTTGGGTTTTTTCTCCAATGACAATCTAATCTTCCATTAGTGCCTAAATTTAATGTGAGGAATCCAGACATTTGTGATTTTTTCCATTACTTCACCAGCTATAGGAGAGACTAGAGCTAAACAGGAGTGACAGTCAAATCTCCTAGGTCTCAGGCTGTAATTACTGAAATGCTCTGCTGTTCATCTTCCTTCCAGACCCAATAGGTGGGGAGAGTCAAATAATATAATTGTTGTGACCATCCTAAGATGACCCACATCCTATGTGTCATAAATACGTATTCTGCTTGTTTTCTTGTTTCCCGGAGTTCTTCCACACATGAACTATTATTTCCTGTATTTTATTCCATGTTGGAAGCTTATTTGTTCTTTTTACTTCTTATTGACCAATTAAGGCTGCATAGTCTGTTGAGGGCCACAGGATCTCTGTGAGGGAGTTTCTGGAATCTTACTTCACATCCAGTAATTTTTGTCGAGTTTTCTTCAGGTTCTGTCTGTGGTTTTGAAGCAGTAACACAAATGTGAAATATTCCCATGGCTCTCTCTGGGATGAGAGCTCGTTTTGATGTCTGCAATACAATAGTTTTGTAAGGATTTATAATATAAGAGCATAAGTGCCATGTATAGCAAAGAAATCAATTTTAAGTGTATAAAACCTAGAAAATAGTTTAATGTAAACATATATTGTGTATGGTCCACGCTCCCATGCTGGAAGCCACCTAGTCATAGCAGAATACAAATTGCAAAGAGAGTATTTATTCTTTCGTTCCAAGCTGCTGTGATCTTGATTGTAGATATAGCTTACATGATTTCCTTGCATTTTTCCAGATTAATGGTATTTATTACACTCTACCTTAGCTTCTAATATTAAACACTTGCACTGTAAATAAGTCATTCTGTGTTCTGTACTCACTTGTCAGGAATGGACATTTGTGGATGGAGATGCACCATTGCCTTTTCTTTACATCTATGTCGGCATACTGTTTGCAGATGTCTGTATCCTTTTAGGTCTATATAGGGTCTATATACATTTGCCACATAAGGCAGAGTGCAATCCACCCCAGTACATCAGAATCTGGACTTCTAACATCTGTCCAAGACAGAGGAAACATATGGAAACATAGGCAGACACCACAGATCACTATTATTTCTGTAATCAACTAAGTTGAACTGTCTTCTCAAGCTACACTGACAACTTAGAGACTATCTCAAGTGTCTTGCTCAACAAAACTGGGCAGGAACAATGGCAGCACAGGACTTACCAGAGTATACTGACAGATATATCTGGTATTTTGATATTTTAAATGTGCTGGGATGTTTTTCCTTGGAAAAATATAATTAAAGCATTGAATCTCACAACTCAAGATGGAGGAGCTAGAAAATAAAGGAGGGTTTCCAGTCCTTTTACCAGATTCTTGAATGCTGACTTGAACAAAATGAAGATCTGTGTTGACTCCTCATACATTTTTAATACACACATTTATTTGGAAAGAAAACATGCTGGGTAACTGCTTGTTATGTAAGACACACACACATCACAACTGAAGATTTGTTTGTCCTAAAAGCTGGATCTGGATCAACTGAGAACAGAAAGGTGTTAAAACAGTCAATAGTTTTCTAATTAACATATTTATGGGATTACTGGAGCCCAGAAAATCTACAGGGAATTTGAATAGTACAAATTTGACCATATTTGAATAGTAGAGATTTTTCACTTTTGAAATAAAGTTTCCTTTTATGCATGACTGAAGTTATTTACAAAAACTTTTACAAGACATTTCTCTATTTCTTCTTAAGAAGCCCAGCCTTGTAATATTTATAACTAGTTTCACATCTGGCTGTTTATTTGGTATTGTGCTTCTGATTAGACAGGACAGAATTCTTAACTATGCTGTACTGCCAATGAAGGCTCAATAATTCTTCTAGCACTACTTTTTCTGAAACTGATTTTATTACAGATAGAAATGTTATAAATACAGTTATGCTTCAGAGTAATTTATTTACTACTGTCTTTTTCATATTACTCTTATCAACTTCATACAAATTATCAACATCATACAAAGTATCTTATATCAGAAAACTGTGATCCTTGCCAGTGACAAAAGGCCTAAAATTAATCCCTGGCCAGTCCTTTCATTAAAAACATCTTACTACTGGTGGAACAGTAGGGGAAGAATAAGAAGTTTGCAAACCTTGTCTTACATTTCTTTCCAGAAGTATCTCATATCCATCCATGTGTGAGAACAGAATTTTTATTTCATCCTTAGTAGAAAGCTCAGAACAATGTACGTCTCTTGCACACAAATATGTTGTTAGGCACTCATGGTTAGAAGGTTTGGTTTTCTGTCCCTGTCATTTGCTGCAGCTACATTAATATAATACATGCAGAATTCAATTTTTATATATATATATATACACACACATATACGTATATACATATATACGTATATACATACACATATACATATATATATATACATACACATATACATACACATATATATTTATATATGTACAAGTTCTTCCACCTTACACCAGGTATTGCTAAGTAATTCCTGATGGGTAATAAAAACTGAAAAAATACATTTTTGACTGGATATTGATTAAGTTTTCAGAAAAGGAAAACATAAGAATTTTATTTCTGTGTGCACAGGTGTGCTCAGATGTACGAGAAAGTTGATGTTTAAAGGCAATATTGGAAACTACTTGAGCAGGTTTAAGATGCTGCTGAGGATAAAATAATTGACTACTCAAAAGTGTAAAATTAAATTGGATTAGAGCACTCAAACCAGCAAGAGCAGAGCACTAACACATCAAAAGAATAGAAATAATTTGTTTATACATATGTATAATTTTATTCTGAAGAATTCTTCATCTATCCTTGCTGTTACTTATTATTAGAAGTCTTTTGGTGGTGATCATTTGGTGGCACTACTAAGAGCTTGTTGGAAATGAGGATGGTTAAAATTGTTTATAAAAATGCAAAACATTTTTCCCTTTTTATGTCTTTGTTTCATTGAACTTTATAAGTGAGCTGCCTTAGCTAAACATGATTCTTTATGCATTAATAAAAAATAATTCATCTGAGTCTAGGCAGACCTTGAGCTTTTTCTCCTCATTGGGATATAAAAATTGAAATCCTAGGATAAATTGAAACTTGAAGAGTCAGCTCCAAAGTTGAAAGTTGTTGAGATAAAGCAGACTATGCCCCACTTCTACCACTGAAACTTTCATCATCTTTCATCATTGCCTTTCTTCTCAGAGTTCTGCAAAGCAGCTAACTGGTATCCAGCCAGGAAGGAGAGAGCCTGTGCAGGAAATCAGCACATACTCCAAAGCTAATCTCTTGGAGGGAAAGAATAGTGTTATTCCTCAGGTTCTATGTATTAGGTTATTCAGCAAGATCTGTTTAATTTAACTTTTCTTTTATGTATTATTCATTAGAAAAAATTCCCACGACATAGCAATAAGAAGGTCACTGTGATAGTCTGGACCAAAATAAAGGTAATTTTTTTGCTGGGTTATATAGCAAAAAGATGAGTAATCAGTGTGACACAAAAGAAATAGCTGTAAAAGGATGAAGGACAGTGAACCAATTATTGTTAACTGGTAGGGACAGAAGTTATAATCATCACTTAAGGATGGTTCTGGTATTCCACTATACAGTCTTATGATACAGGCTAATGAATAAATGGGCATTAAAAAGCAAAACATTTGCTAGAGAACAGTACACCTATGTCTTATTCCTTTTTAAATTGATGTTTGCTCATGGGGCAAATGATTATGGAGATTTTTACAGAATCACAGAGTGGATCAGGTTGGAAGGGACCAGAGTGGTCATCTGGTCCAACCTCCTTGCTCAGGGAGGGTAATCCCAGCACATGGCTCAGGATTGTGTCCAGATGGTTCTTGAATATCTCCAGTAAGGGAGAATCTACAGCCTCTCTGGGCAACCTGTCCCAGTGCTCAGTCACCTGCACAGTAAAGAAGTTCTTCCTCATGGTCAGTGGGAGCTTCCTGTGCATCAGTTTCTGCCCATTGCCTCTTGTCCTATTGCTGGGCATCACAAGAAGAGCCTGGAAACATCCTCTGACACTTCACTTCAGCTGTTTGTGTACACTGTCATCTTCCCTCTCAGTCATCTCTCCTCAAGGCTGAACAGGCCCAGCTTCCTGAGCCTTTCCTCATAAGAGGGATGCTCCAATCCCTTAATCAGCTTTGTAGCCCTCTGCTAGACCCACTCTAAGAGCTTCATTGTACCCCGTGTCTCTCTTGTCCTGAGGAGCCCAGAACTAGACACAGCACTTCAGATGTGGCCCCACCAGGGCTGACTAGAGTGGCAGCTTCTTTCAGAGACAGTTTCATTTTCCTAATATTCATGTATAGTTCAGTTTTTATTATTAATAATTTGCAAGTTTTCTGCTTTGCAAATTTTGACATTTCAGGGAGAAAGAAGAGTGTTACTGATGTTAACAGTATGGACATAGGGTTTAATTTCTGGTTATATCAGTAGAGTAGTAGGTCTGTAATCTCATCTTCAAAACAGGACGTCTTACTATTGTACAGCATTTTTGATTTGATTAAGAATTCTACTTTTAAATAAATCAGGAGTTGTATTTCTCAAAAAATGGAAATTCATCAAATTTTAAGCGATAAAGAAATATTTAGATCAAGAAAACAGGATATGCTTATTGTGCTGAAAAGTGTATTTGCCTTCCATTTAATTTCAAACATTTTTCCTACTTACTTCAAAAGAAATTATTAGATATTTACATTTTGCTTTTGTTCCTTTTAAAAAAGAGGAATACATTTCCATACATTATAAAAAGTTGTCTTAATTTGATTTCATTTATTATCAACATAAAACTTAGCTATTCCACAGGATTAATTTTCCTATTAATAAAATGACAGTATTTCTTATCATTCATTATGATCCAGCTAAAGAACCTTTGATTATGTGCAGTTTTTTTCTTGCCTCCAGTTAAACAGAAATGCTTCCACAGTCTATAAAGTCTTTTTAGTAAAGTCTTTAGAGTAAATAAGGGTTCTTTTAAAACATTATTTATTGGCATGGAGGATGGATTTTAACTGAACCCCAGTGCGGCTGTTTACCTTGAAATATAAACAGTCTGCCTAAAGAATATTCTCCAAAAAATTACAGATAAAAATGCACATGTGTTGTCTTACTCTTGCATCTTTTAAAAACGCACATAAGAAGAAATTCTGCATTTTTTTCTGTGAGGACAATATTGGGGAAATTCAGAAAATTTAAACATAGCAAAAAATATTAATGCATGCTCATCCAATCTCTACAGTTTATTGAAAAGGACCCAAAGAGTCTGTCCTTGAAATTTAAACAAATTGAAAACACTGCCTGATTAAGGACAGCAGCGTCCAAATCCTTGTTTTCCTGTTGATCATCGTTTTGTGTGATACCTGGATATACAGAAAAAACAAACAAAATAAAACTTGCTAGTCTCAGGGTTCAAGAGGAATACATGTAATTGGAAATGAAATCAAAGGTCTCTGGTCTAAACAAAAATATAACCTTTCTCAGCAAAACAGAATTTCTACGAAAGTCTACATGAGCCTGGAACAGGGGAGCAAGGAGACAGCAGAGTCTCTGATTTGTATTTCTGCTCAATTTACTTGAGGAGGATCAAATACAGTACTGGAAGACCAAACTGTGAACACTTTTAGTGCCCACCTAAATCCTGTTTGCAGGACTCAAGTGAAGCATAGGCCTTTACTGGCTGTCCAAACAAAGACAAATTTCATAGTTTATGAGTAAACCAGGAAGAAATGCAGTAGAAGACATAAATAATTTTTTTAAGGTCTAGTTTTTAATGCAGGATTGTTTGTACTGAAGCAGAGACTACTGAGGGAGACAAGAAGTTCAACTGAACAAACATTTCTTAAAAATTAAAACAGTTTTTTGCCTTCTGATTCTTCTGTGTGAATAATGGTCTCCTATTGTTTCTGAAGAATTTTGATAACTGATTTGAATGGCTTACAAATACAAAATATCTGTAAATTTGAAATGGAATAGTGTTTTTCTTTTCTTGGAATTACCTTTTAGACTACCTGGAATAAGGCAGAATAGTAACAGCAGTATCAATACTAATTATGTTAGCATAGGATTCCAATCCTATAACATTTCACAGGCGTCCACAGATCTGTTTGTCATTTCATAGAATCAAGTGGCAATGCATCCCCTGCCCTAAGAAGTTACAAATTGGTACCCCAATTTTTCAGAACTAATAAGCAATCTGAACAAACAGCAGATATGTCTATTTTGCATTCAAATGCTTGCTTTAACATTTTGGCATTAGCAGCCTTGTGCCTGGTGTGTAGCTTGTGAACTTACACTGCCACTTGTATTTTGTTCTTATTTTGTAATTCTTTGCATGAAAACAAAGGGCAAGAGTTGGTATGGGTGGGATAGGAAATATGAATTTCTGTGTAATTGTCTGTGTTTATGCAAACATAGAAAACAAGCTAAGTGCATTTTTATAGAACAGCCCCATAATGACTACATGTGTAGTCTCAAAATGTCACAAAAAAAATTTGAACTAGACTGTGATTTTCTTCTCTTACCTTGACAACTGAAGACAATTAAAGATCAGCACTACCCACATCCATGCAATCTCCTCAGATCACAAAATGGGATTTGGTGACAATCCTGCAGATGATGTCTAGTCATACAACAGAGGTTTACGGTAAACCAAATACCAATACTTGCCATCTCTTTTAGTAAAGGCTATAATGTTTTAGAATTTTATTGAAATTAAATCATGATAGTTTTAGATCATAACTTCATGAAGCTATTAGCTCAGTGGACTATACCTGTCAAGGGCCACTAAAGAGAGAGCAGAGCAGATCTAAGAGCTTGTGTTTCTCCTCAGGGTCAAACCTGCAGACAGAGACTTTGAAGCTGTATTACCAAAGCTGAGCACACACCTTGGAGGGGGCTGATGCTGGCCAACTTCCAAACACTGCCACAGACATTCAATCTTGGCATTCTTACACTGGATGGTGTAAAAATAGGAATAAGGTTGAAAGGCTTGTAGATCTTGATAATGACAGTTTGATAATGAAAGCAAAACTGTGCCCACAAGCAAAGCAGTAAGAGGAGTTTGCTCACTACTTCCTGTTAGCCCCCTTCTGGAAAGCAGGGCCTCAGTACACAATACCAGTTGCTTTGGAACAAAATGCAAGAGGCACAGACTTCCCCCCTTTCTTCTCGTTTCCCACAACATCTTGTACAGAATATCCCTTTGGGTCACTACAGATCAGCTGCCTCGCCCCAACTTTTCGCCCACCCCCTCACTAAGAGGAAAGAGGAAGGAGGTAGCAGTGAGGGAATGAGAGAAATCCTTAACTGTGTTCAAGTAATATTTAGCAACAGCCAAAACACTGATAACAGCACTGTTTTAGACACCAGTCCAAAGCAGAGCACCTTATGGGCTGCTCTGAAGAAAATTAACTCCATCCCAGCCAGATGGAAAAAAACCTAAGTGATCTTATATAACCATGTTGCCATGCATGAAATAGCAGAAAGGGAAGAAGCAAGGGTAAAGAACTCCCAGAAGCAAGGCTAAAGAACTTCTGCTTCATTGAACGGTTTGAAAAAGTTAACTAAAATTGTGCCTGAAACTATGTGCAAATGTTGTATTAATGCCCAATGTCTGCTGATTTAGAAAATCGTACAGTCCTCTGTCCAAGAAACCTACTGGCAGCTGTTACTACTGCCTGCATTTGTGATAGATCATAAGGCTGTTAAACACACTGTAAGGCATTTTTCTGCCAAAAGTATGTCAGGTATGAGATTCTGGTCTTAAATTAAAGTTGAGATCCATGAAAAAATGTTTTGTCTTGTTTTTAAAAGAAGTCCTCCTAACTTAACAGCCAGTGGGGCGTGCATGTATTGCTGAGCATTGCTGGGCTCATACCACCACGAAAACCTGCTGCTCCTTTTCCCCACATCAGCTTCACAGTCCTCCAAACAATACTTGTATGAACAGTTCTACTTCAAACTGGACAACAGCCCCAATGAATTTAGGAAGCTCAGAGTTATACACATCAGGGCTCTAGTGCAATATCAAGGAGAGCTAAGACAGGAAGGAAATTTCACAGGCATAGAAGCAAGGAACAATTACTATTAGGGAAAAAAAGAAAAGAAAAAGAAAATATATTTGTTATTTATTTAAGTTGCTCAAAAAATATTCTAGCTAGTGCTTAAAGCAGACAAGCTTCCTGAGAAAAAGACAAAAATGCCTGAAATACCAAGTAGACATTCATATGCAATATTTCAGTAGTTTCACTTATAAGTAGCTCTACAGTGGATGCCATCTTTAAATTAAGCCCTTCATGTTTTATACTTTCAATTCTATATATTTAAACCCTTATATTTAGATAGGAAAGTGCACTGATTAACCTCTGATCTTTCCTTCATCAAGGTGTCAATGCTTTAGCATCAAGATTTTCTGAAAATGTTGCAATTGCTGTTAATTGAGGTCACCCTCTGAAAGTTCGTAAAAAAAAAAACTACAAAGACATGTTTAAACTAGACTGTCCACCTCTTGCTCTGCTTATTTTGATTAGAAATGCAGCCTGTGTGCATTTTTGCATTGTTTTGAAATTCAAGCTTTTGTATTTTAACATTCACATCTTTTGCTAATGTCAATGGCAAGTGTCACTCTAGGACTTAGGAGTTACATATTTTTACAGCTAAAATGTGCACATACTACAGGCTTCTAAAAGTTATTTAGTTTTAATATAAATAATTGCTTAAGTTATGCTCTGCTTATAGAATCACCAGTCTTTTCTGTGGAGTAGGAATTTTTACAAAAAGAAAGATTATGTCTTATAATCTTGTAAAGACAAGTAATCACATTAAGATCACAATTCTAAGCATCACAAAGTTTTCCTGTGTCATAAAGAATAAAAAATCACCCTGTGGAGATAGACTGAGCTAATAGCTACAGGATTTTCCAAAATTTAGTCCTGTTTGAACCAAGGCTTATCGTCTAAAAGAACACCTAGTTACAGCATAAAAATTTATTATTCTTATGAATAATAAAATTAATAAGAATAAGATGAAGAATCCAACTGCAGAAGCCCTGGCAAATTGTTCCAGAGGGAATTATTTCCTGACAGAAAGTCACAACAATTATTTTCTAGGGTGAATTTATCTAATTTCTTCCAAGAGGTAGGTGTCAGTATATATTTGCCTCCTAAATTAAAAGAGGATCTCTTAAAATAATTTCCTTTTACATTCTTTACTGAGTGTGATTCATACTTCAAACATTAATTTGTAGTGAAAACACTGAATTTTGAACTATTTTTAAAAAAAACTGTCCCCCTTGGGTAATATTTTCCTGCAAATAAGCAGTTTTCAAGACCCAAATGGATAAAGTTCTCATAAACCTGTTCTGATACCATAGCTCGCTCTGACTTGAACAGAAGGTTAGAGACCTTAAATATTGAATTATCTCATAAATTTTAAACCTCGTGACCTTTGCCAGTTTCCACAGTGTTGACACCATACTTTCTCGGGTTCATCTTGGCAGTTAAATGAGAGAATGACAATCTTGATTTTATATATATATATATAATGGTCAGCTGTTAATTGTCAGTATATATATTTGACAAATCATTTGAACAAATAGAGAAGAATTAAAAGCTTGACGTCCCTGAAATTCATTTCATTAATTAGCATTGGTCTGCTTACTTCAGTGGTAATTTTTTAGACAACACACTTTTCCAAAATGCATCCCCAAATTAATAAAGCTTACAGCTCTTCCTTATTTGAAGGAAGGTTCAACATAAACTATGTATGCTACATCCCAATTAGAATCTCCTGGGATATAATAAATGGGATTTACATTGTAAACAGAGATCTACACACTTCTTGTGCAGGAAAATTTTTATCCGTATGTGGTTTTTCACTGACATTGCTCATAGAGAAATGTCTCTGGACTTAAGACAGTAATGAAGAAAGAGTGAGTACTAGATAATTTAACCTCATAAATACACTGGAAAAGCAAGTCCATACATATATTACCCCTGTCACAAGAAAGCTGTAATCTTCTGGTTTTCTGTTTAACATTGAGTGATTTAAAAAAAAAAGAAAAAAACAAAACAAAAGAAAAAAAAACTCCAAAAAGCCTTTACAGCATGAAAACTGAAACGAGAAAGCTAGACATGGTAATAATGGTACATGGTTATCTATTGTACTAAAACAGGGTTTCAATCATCAACAGAACTGTAGTAGAATGATCTGCCTGGGTAAAACTATGTGACCTGCCTGGGCTTTCTAATGATCTATGAGTCTATTCAGAATAGAGAATAGAATTGAACCATCTTCATCTCTGTGCTCAAATGTTCCCTGTAAGGATGGTTAAGATGTAACAGATTATGAAAGCAAATTATTGAATTTCTACATATCAGCTGCTTCATCAGTAAGGAGGAAATCACAAACATAAGAGATTAAATGAGCAGTGTGATTAAAATGTTATCCATGTGCTTGAAAAAATCCTAGCAAATTTAGGAATGTTACAAGTTTTGAGATTGCCTCTATCCTCTATCCTATTGCCTCTAAGGTGGTAAATCACAATATCTGTAAAAGTCAAATGAAAATCCTCAGACTGCTCAATGCACCACCAGCAATTTTATAGCACTTTTCAGTGAAAGTATTCCAAGTCTTTTAAACAAGACACCCTGCTTCATTAGCCTTATTTTACAGTTTATGGAACAAATACAGTGAGAAAGTGGCAAAAAAGTATGATGGGAACAAGATCCCTAGTGAGTACTTACAACTCCAAATTCAGCTATTCTTTATTATACTATTCTCAGGCTGCCTTTTAGCCGTCCTGAAGATGTGGACTGTCCAGGAAAGAGAGACATTAAAATTTATGTGCTTCTCTTATGGCTTGAGGAGGATATGTATGCAGTAGTTTCATTACATATGTGTGCATGGATGTGGGAATCCATATCAAAATTGCTGCAGTGATGAGAAGGGGATTCAGTATTAGCTGATCTTTGCACTCTGGCCCAGTCCCACACTGAGTGCCCAGCCAGCATCTGGCTGCATCTGGCTTTGGGAACCCAGGGTGAGAAGGAAATCAGTAAACAGCAGCTAGTTCGGTAAGGAGTAACCAGGATGGTTAGGGATGAGAACACTTTTCCCATGAGGAGAGGTTGAGGTAGCTGTGCTTGTTCAGCTGTCATATTGTAATGGGAAATATTCTGGTTTTAATCAGGAAGATATTACCGTGCATGCAGGCTTTGTAGAATGTGAAGATCTTGTAAACATCATGATGCCAATAATAAATAACTGTATGCATTCCTTTACCTACTCTGCTCCTATTGTATAAATTACTATGTCACAAGTGTTAGCTACTAATGATTACGGATGTATAAAAAGGAATTTAATGACACTTAGAAAATCAGAACCCAGAGCCTGGAATAAGTTTTCTGTTAGCCTGGAAGCAGAGATTTTCATTGTAGGAAAAAAAAACTCACGAGGCTTTTCCCATTGTATTGTTTATATTCAAATTAATAAAAGAACAGTAGTCAGGAATTAAAGTGCAGAATTTATAAATTAATGTTTGTTCCATGTTCAACACTGTAAATACTTCAGTGCTATTGAAACTACAAATTTTAAAGCAAAACAAAAAAATCTACTCCTAGACACCTCATTATTATAAATGTATGCATGATAAATATAACACTCAGTAAGTAATTGACAGATTGTATTTAAAATTACATGCTCTACAGCAAAGTGTTTAGAAAGGCATGTATGTAAATCATGTTTAGACCTTAGCCTTGAAAATACCTAAGCAGTGCGTACCAGTACCTGTGAAAAATTGCTCAAATGAGTCAAGCTATTAAGCTTACAACAATGAACTAAAAAAATGCCGAGAGAAGCATTTATATATAGCAGGAATCAGAAGATAAAGCAATGATGTTTTTAGACTAAACAGACTTAGGTACACACTCCATTAATTTTCGTGAAATTCTGCAGAAGTAGAATACCTGTGTGTGGCTTTAGTGTCATCCCTGAAGTCTACACAATTAACAAGTAATAAAAACTTGATATATCTCATACTTCTGGAGGAAAGTATATTTTCTAAGAGGAAATGGGAACTTAAAATGGGCCTTCAACAGGCAGTGGAATGAGAAAGTCCAGTATCAGATACGTTGGATTAACTGTGCACAGTACAACTCTGAGTATATGTAGCATTGCTGAAGGGCTGGACTTCTGTGCCTGTGTGCAGACACTCCATATTGCACCTGTGCCATTTCATTTTTCTTTATCTACTCACATTTTCACCCTAGACTGTGATTGATTCCCTGAAGATAGCTCTGCTTGTGAAACTGTCAGTCTTGACTCCTGAGTAACTTAGTGACTTCATTTCTTTACACACAGTGGTTTCAGAGAAATAAATAACACTGCAGTTTAGACCTTAACCATAAACCTATTGGCATACAATGTCAATGTAAAGGAAAAGAAATTAAATATGTATATGCAGTTTTTTACAGTATAAAATGGGGTATTGAATGCCAATATTTCTTGGTATTGTTTGGATTATACAGGCTGTTAAAAGTTCTGGTTAGTCATATACCTTAAAAATAGTAAACTGTTAGGTAGATAGTGGAGACCAACACATACACCATATAATTATTACTGCACAGAGAATGTAAGAACTACAGTATCAGAAACTGTATTTGCATCAGTTGCAAATGAAAAGATCCTTTAAGTCAAGACTGGATCAGGCATCTGCAGCAATCATTTCGGCACTTATGGTACTGGTTGCCTAGATTTTTCGTATGCTATGTTAAAAAAATCTTTCATTGGATATTATAGTCTCATTTATCTAGAATCTAGGATCGTATTTGAGCTCCTGATTGGACACAATAATGGGAAATAACCTAACTTCAGTTCCTCATAGAGTAATAGAAGAAGCAATTGGAAGACAAACATAAAAAACATAAAACCACCAAGAAGAATTTATAATAAGCAAGAATAATTTATTAAGACCAAACCAAAACAAAATAACAAGCTGTCTAAAGATTATGGGAGACTAGACGAGCCAGCCTTTTTTTTTTTTTTGTTTAAGTGTTAGAAAGCTGCTGGATGGAGCAAAATATTTGATAAGTGCACTTGGACAACTTGTGTTGGAAATCTCTTTAGGTAAACTGTCCAGCTTACCTTGGAAAACTCCTTAGATGATTTAGATTTAATTGTGCACACATTCAAATCAATGAACAAAAGCCATTCAAAAAATTGGTAGCATTTCAGAAAAACAGGATTCCTTCTGAATATGGTGGTGTCATTGGTGAAATAATAATCTTATGAAAGTTGTGCTATCCAACCTGACATGCATGCAGACATAAAGCATGTTTACTTGTAGGAGCAAGGCTGTACTGGTTCTGTTGCCTTTATTGCTGTTTGTTGAGGGGTTTGAGACTTTTTTTGGAAGAGTTGGGCTTACAGAGTCCATTAGTCAGTCTTCCCTGTTTTTTCTGAATATATTTCTGAATTTCTGAATACGCTTACCAAACTATCTTTAGAGGCATATGTGTGTGTATTCTGTTGTGATAAACTAATAGAATCCCACCCTCAAGTGACAAGTATTTCAGCATCAAGAATGATAAACAAAGATGATAAACAAAGGTAAATTTTCAAGACAATTGGGAATAAGCAGAATCTCACTTTGCTAGTTAAGCATGTGCTCCCTGATATTTTGTGTTAAAAGATAGCTGCAAGTCACCCACATATGGTACATTGTCAAAAATTTTGTTATGAAAATGTGATTTTCCAATGGTTTTGCATATCATTCTCTGACATATGAGAAGTGAATTTTCATTCAGTGAAGTGAATTTTTTGCAACAAATACTTTGTAAAACACTCTCACTTGGAGTCAGTGGATTGCAAATTGTCTGCAAAAGCAGAGTTATCCTATTACATACCTGAAACCTATACATAACCAAAAGAATTTCAAACCCTGTCAGGCATTCAGAAATGTGTGACTGATTTTATTCCCAGTACAAACCCTTAATTCGTTATAGCTTGAATCTTGGGTTTTGTATGAAGAGAATCATAGAATCATTGAATCATTAAGTTGGAAAAGACCTCCAAGATCATGAAATCCAACCTTTGACTGAACCAGCATGCTAACTAAACCGCAGCACGAAGTGCCATGTCCAATTGTTTCTTAAACACTTCCAGGGAGGGTGACTCCATCACTTCCCTGGGCAGCCTGTTCCAATGCTTAACCACCCTTGCAGTGAAAAAATTCTTTCTGACATCTGACATGAACCTGCCCTGGTGCAGCTTGAGGCCATTTCCTCTTGTCCTGTTGCAGGTTACCTGGGGGAAGAGGCCAACCCCCACCTGGCTACAGCCTCCTTTCAGGCAGTTGTAGAGAATGTCGAGGTCTTCTCTGAGCCTCCTTTTCTCCAGGCTAAACAATCCCAGCTCCCCTCAGCTGCTCCTCACATGACTTCCTCTCCAGACCCTTCACTGTCTCTGTTGCCCTTCTCTGAATTTGCTCCAGCCCCTCAATGTCTTTCTTGTAGTGAGAGGCCAAAGAGCTGGACACAGGACTCGAGGTGTGGCCTCACCAGTGCCGAGTACAGCAGGACAATCATTGCCCTGGTCCTGCTGGCCACACTACTGCTGATACAGGACATGTGCCATTGGCTTTCTTGGCCACTTGGGCACACACTGGCTCATGTTCAGCTGCTGTCAACAAACACACTGGGCAGTTTTCCAGCCATTCTTGCCCCAGCCTGTGGCACTGCATGGGGTTGTTGTGACCCAGCTACAACTTTTAAATGTGGTGCTGCTGGAGCATGACTCATTGTGCTGGCTTTGGCTAGGTGAAAGTTACTTTTCTTCGTAGTAGCTAGCATGGGGTTATGCTTTGGGAAAACACTTTTGATAATTCAGGAATGATTTTGTATTTGCTGAGGAATGCTCACACAGAGCCAAGGCCTTTTCTGCTCCCCTCCCCACCGCATCAGTGAGGAGGCTGGGGGTGCACAAGATGCTGGGAGGAGATACAGCCAGCACAGCTGCTCCAAACTGACCCCAGAGATATCCCAGACCTCATGGTGTCATACTCAGCATATAAAGCTGGGGCAAGAAGAAGGAAGGGCAACATTTGGAATGATGGTGTTTGTCTTCTCAAGTCACCATTACATGTGATGGGGCTCTGCTTTCCTTGAGATGGCTGAAATCCTGCCTGCCAACAGAAAGTGGTGAATCAATTCCTGAATTGGCTTTGCTTGCCCTCATGGCTTCACTTTACCTATTAAATTGTCTTTATTTAAACTTCTATTGTCTCCCCCATCCCACTGGGGAAGGTAAGGTAGAGGTTGTGTAGGGCTTGTTTGCTGGCTGGGGTTAAATCACAACATTGTCCCAAAAGTCTGTCAAAACACAGTATGTCAGATTCAGTTTCCTTTCACAAATATATCATAGTCTGTTTTGATAAGAAAGGGATATAGTTTATTTTTTTTTTTTAATCTGACTCCAGACCTGACATATGGCACCTCATTAAGTTATTTTCATTTGTTCAGTTAAAAACAACCATCCACAAAGGAGATATGCCACTTCTGGGACAAAAAATAAACTCAGAAAACTTTGTGCCATCTTACGAAGTAAGTCAATCTCTGCAGAACACCTGAATTTTGGTTTCATGGGATAACCACCCTAGCAACTGCAACAATCTGTTAGCAAATAAACTTTTAATTTATACCTCAGAATTTTTCCCCTGCCACAGACTTCAATTATCTGTCAAAATCAAATAATAAATTCACACTTCATTAGAAAAATGCAGGCAAATACTGAAAAATCTTAAATAAAATAAGAAAAGGACATGTAAATTCTTTTCTTATTTAGACAGTACCTTGCTATCATTCATCCAGACTTTTGAAAGCTAGAAATCCATTCTACAGTGTGTAGAAATTCAAGACACATACAGCAGCTGGGATTATTTGAAATGGAGACAAATGGCAGTACTTTTTCACCCTCCCTGTAACACAGCTAATCATTCAGAATTTAGGGTAAGGCATTCAGAGGGGATGAGTCAAAGCATCATAGAATGGTTTGTATTGGAAGGGACCTTAAAGATCATCTAATTCCAACTCCACTGTTGTGTGCAGGGACACATTGCACTAGACCAGCTTGCTCAGAGTTCCCACCTGGCCTCAAACACCTCCAGGGATGGAACATCCACAAATGCTCTGGGCAATGAAAGTCACCAAAAACACCCCAACATCCTCTTCAAGAACAAGACATAAAGCACAGTTACCATCAGGTACATCATGGAGAGTTAGGGCAAAATAATGGTATCTTGAACTTGCATGTCATGTCTTTTTCCTTTGCTGAGTTTCCCTTTATATTATTCTTGGTCATCCTCTTTGACCATGGAAACAAGCAAGATTTCAGTCCCTGAAGGACAAAACAATCCAGGGGAACAATATCTTATCTACAGGGAAACAACAATATCTTATCTCTAAACTTTTCTGCATGATATAATATATCCCCAGCCTGAGAAAGAGCTTGAGTTTTCCAGCAGTCATTTTCCTGGGTTCTTCCATCCTCCTCCACTCTTACTACTACTTTCATGTGAAGCACCAATCTCCAGCTTTTTCTGGAAGCTGTGCCACAGAGAACCAGATGATTCACATGTCAAGGAAGAGCTTGGGTCTCTTTTGCAGATATCATGTTTAGAGTGCTATTTAAGCTCATATGTATGTGCTGGTAAGCCAAATTACAGCAACAGTAGAAAATCTTATTGTACAAAATTTTTCAACACTCTTTTGAAAAGAATATTTTAATTGAATGGTTTTACTGTTACTTGAGAACAAAACGTTTAATTTTCCTTAGGAAACATATTATCAAACAAAGGCTTCTTTATACTAAATGGAGTATGATAGATAAAACTGTCAAGTCAAAACAAAAAGTCAAAGGACTTATGCCGGTCTTCAGATATGTAAAAATCTCTTTCTCATGTCTTTAATATTACAAAGGCTCCTCTGTTGATAATGTTAAAGCATTGAAGAGATCAACAAATTTGGGAGGAATGTTGTTATAATTTGACACAGAGAGAATTATATAACTTGGAATCTTCAACCCAGAGAACTGGCAAGTTTTGTCATAGGGTGACTATCCTCCTTGCTTTTTCTGCAGTCTAACTACATAATTCCTTGTCTCATTAAAAAAAAAAAAATTTACCTGAGGCTATTTAGCTCCCATTTTTTGAAATACCTTCCTTAGTGTTGACAGATATTTAGTATAACTTCTGCTTAGGCTGAGAATGTTGTCTTTCCTTCCTAAAGCATGAAGATACCTTTCAATAATAGTTGTGGCTCTCTGAAAATTTTCCAGCACAATATGACAATATCTCATACGGCAGTATACTGTGGTGAAAAATTCCTACAGTCCTACTCCAGATGCAGTGGCTGCTAGACCTTTAGCTTACACAGTTTTTACATCCATCTCACACCTGACAAACCTGCTATGCAGGAAAGGGATAACAAAATAGAAAACTGAGACACGGTAACTTTGAAGCCTTCTCAGTGGCAGACAGCATGTCCCAGGAAACCACAGGCACAGGGAAAATGAGATAAACTTCAGAAAACTTCAGTGATAATCCAATGTTCTCTTTTTTTAATTCATCAATCTTAGTTACATTTCTATCTTAGAGGGTCAAACATAGAGTTTTCAATCTTGCCACTGAGATCAGCTCAGTTGGTGAGAGCTTGTGCTAATAACACCAAGCTTGTGAGTTCAACCCTCATATGGGCCATTTACTTAAGGCTTGGACTCAAAGATTCTTTCCAACTCAGAATATTCTGTGATGCTGTGAGTAACACTATCCTGTCCAATTGCTATTCTATTCATTAGTGCATTTATACCACTGATAGTTGGCCAGGTTTCGTGTTCTTCTTGACCCAATATTATTACTTGTGATAGTGGTCGTACTTTCTTCCAGACAAAACGTGATATTACCTTATCTTCCTTTGCATTCCTTCTTCTAAAATGAAGCAGCTCTCTTTTTTTCTTCTTTTTTCATGAACATTTTTCATTCATATTCCTGCATTTCATAGAATTATAGAATGTTTTGGGTCGGAAGACACCTGAAACATCATCTAGTCCAAACCTCCTGTCATGGGCAGAGACACCTTCTACTACATCAGATTGCTCAAAGACCCATCCAATCTGATTTTGAACGTTTGCAGTGATGAGGCATCCATAACAGGTTCCCTGGGCAACCTGTACCAGTGTCTCACCACTCTCCCCATGAAAAATTTCATCTTTCCAGTGTAGTAAAAAGTATGTCTTCTTCTTAGAAGCCCCCAGTATATATTGAAAGGACACAGGGAGTGCTGTCTAGTCCAGGCTGAACAATCCCAATACTCTCAGCCTGTCTTCACAGGCTCCAGCCCTATGATCACCTTGGCTCTCCTTTGGACTCGCTCTGAGAGGGCCACGTCCTTCTTGTGCTTGGTGAAATGAACAGGGCAGGAGCCTGGCTCCTTTTAATGCCTTTATTAAAAGATCAGCTCAGAACGGGGGCCCGAGGGGTCGTACACACCACCACTGTTCCCAGGTCCGGCGCAGAGAAGGAGAATGTCAGTTTTGTCACACACGGCAGAGTTGGGGCTTCCGTCCTCACGGGAGTGCCTAGAAAGACATGGCTTGGCTCGAAGTCTAGGGTTTTTGTTCTAGCTTACTTCCTTGTGGTTATGGCGAGATGGTAAAAATCTTCAGGAGTGTTTTAGGAGACAACTGCACATTGTTCCTTATCTAAGGGTGTTTAGATCTTTCAATTTGGTGCTGGCTCGTTGTTTTAGGAGTTTGTTTTGCCACTCTGTATGAACTGTCTCTTATTTTGCATACAGGCCAACATCACTCCTCCCCCTTTCAAGTCCCGGTCGCCATTTTGGGAAGCAGCAGAGGTGATTCCCGACGGAAAAAGGTTATTGACAACATTAACTTATTAACTTTACAATCATTAATAACAAGTAACTTAATTTGTTAACTTTACAACTTAATAACAGGTTACTTATTAACTTTACAACTTAGGTGTTGAGATTTCTTACTGTTTTATTCATAACACTTGGGATCCCAGAGCTGGATGCAGCCCTTCAGGTGGGGATCTCACGAGGGCTGATAAAGGGGCAAAATCCCCTCCCCGCACATGCTGCCCCCACTGCTATGGATGCAGCCCAGAATATGTTTGACTTGCTGGACTGCAAGAAACATTGCCAAGTCATGTCCATCTTTTCATCCACCAACACCCCAAAGTTCTTCTCAGCAGGGCTGCTCTGTGTCCATTCTTTGCCCAGCTTGTATTTGTGCTCCATGTCACTTGAAGTCCTTTGGGATTCCTGAAGTGTGTGTGGGGAGGTGGTGCCTGCTGTTACCCCTGCCCACCACACATGTGCCTCCTCATCTACTCTTGGGCCAGATGCTGGCTCTGGGCATGTATTGGCACTCCCTTGGGATTTCCCAGCCTCAGGAACCCCCTTCCCCGATCACCATGACCCCTCAGTCCACCGTGGCACCCATGTTTGATAAAATTGAGAAAGCTGGAAAAGAATATTTTCCCTAATAAATAAGGTTTTTTCTCATGAAGTAAAAATTCCTGTTTCAAAAGACAGACAACATTAGATATATTCTAAATATATTCTTGCTGTGGAACCTGTAATTTAATGTTTTCTGAATGATGATCAAAACTACCATGGCACTTATATTTTGCATTTGTGTTTTCAATAACTATGAGTTTCAGGAAAAGCAAAATCTTTTAGTTATGACCTGACAAACAATTTTAGTAAAGGAATGAGTACATACATGAAAAGTTTCATGCTGCTTAAAAAATTTTCAGACCATCTTCTTTAACATTTAAGAACTCTATGAAAAGTAAAGCTAACTGAAACAGTGTTAGATGAAATAATAAAATTTTGATGACAACTGGAAAAAAGAATCAGAATGGAAATTTATCAACTACGGTAAAAAAAAGTGACAAGTTTTGACATGCTTTAGTGGCTCCCAGATGAACCATAGCAAACCTAAATTCAGCTGAATAATTTTTAATTCATGTAGGATGCTACATGTGTAAGAAGGTGCAGGTTTGTAACTTCCTGTGTTTACAAAGATGCATCTTGTTCAAAATCAAACAGCCAACACACAAGACTGAGTGATATAAGAATAGAATAAAAACCAAAAGTGAACTTTGTCACACCCTGTGTGCAGCTACAGTTTAGTCATTTAGTGATGGCAACATTTATGAAGAAACTGAAGGAGCATTTATTACAAAGCGAAACAACCTGATTACTTTAAAATATGATTGTTTTTTCACGTTATCTGGAATTAAAGTTCAGAGATAAGTAGTTATGGTATGGTCTTCCATGGTGGACCTTCAGCTGTGGAAGAAGAAAAATTACTCCTTATGTTGGCTTGTTGGCTTTTGTATTAGATCAAGATGTTTGTTGCATTTTTTTTCTAAGTATTATCACTCAGATATAGACCACAGATGTTTTTTCAAGGAGATGAAGGAGTAAAACAATTGCTTATTGTCAGAAGTTTTGTTCAATATTTCGGACTTTTTGTAAGCTTATATATTTTGAAGACCATAAATAATGAGTTTGATTTTATTTTGCCACTTCTGCTTTCATTTTGCTCAATGTATAGAATATCAGAAAGAGGATTATGCAGCTATTCAAATGTCCACAAGTTGAGTCTCTCCTGCTGCCATCACAAATCTGGATGGCATTAACTAAGTTGACAAATGTTGGCATGTGTCAGTGAAGATGTTTCCACACATTAGGTCTTTCCACCATAGCAGGTTCAGCATGGTGCAAAAGTAAGTTGTGTGTGTGTGTGTTCACGTGTGTGTCTGTGTGTGACAAAGTGAAAAGCAAAGCTTTGTGTAGCCTTTCTCTCATCTGGGCAAGCCCAGTGCAGGAAGTTGATCTGCTATACTGATTCTCATTCTTTGAATCAGTGATCAGGGACCAGGACTTGAAATTCACTTTTTTTTTTTTCCTCTCATTTTCATTTTGATTGTAGTAAAAAGTTGCAGTGCAAAGGTAAAATGTTCTGTCCCCACACCTGCCAATGGGCAGACAACTTTTCCTTGTGATGAGAATCTCTAGTCCTTAGTAAAGAAGGCAGCTGGAGTAAGGTGCTTTATAATCACTGGACGGAGTAATAGTCAAACAGGTCCAAATACCACTGCATGCTACCTGCAGAGGGGTGGCTTTTCAGAGGACTAGCAGGATCATGAAATATTTAAAAGCAACAGTTGCATGGTGGGTGAAAATATAAAACCTCTGCAAGACGAGTTAGTGCCTAATGATCTTACCTGTGACTTTGCTTTTTCCTCACCAGGAAACCACTTCAGCCCTCAAAATCAACAGAGTTACTGACTTGGCTGAAGTTAAAGCTGATTAGATGGAGTTTAGTCTGATAAATAACCCAAATAAGGAAGCTGGGACCATAGAATTTGCTGAAATACTAGCTGTAACCATTGTTGCATGATTTTGTGATGGCATTTGGAAAAAATACAGTAAATTGAAATCCTGACCTCATGCAAGAAATAATTAAAAGAGTGGATGAAATGGTACTTCCACTGAAGTCAGCACATATAGTTTGATCCCAAGTGTGAAGTCTTTCTTTTTCTTTTCCAAAAAAATAGATGGAAATACTTATTCTTTGAAGTCTATTCATTACAACTGTTTTAAGACATGAAAACAGCTATATATGGTAGTAAAAATGCACTGCAAAGCTCCCTAGCTTTGCTGACATTACATTTTGTGCTGAGATTTCTGTTTGAAGATTGAAATGCACTGAAATGTTTCAAGTGAAACAGTATGCAAGAATGTGAAGAATAAGGAAACTTCCACCAAAAGTCACAACAATTACAAGCCCACGTGACCAGCTTTATCTGATCCCACTAGACCTTTTAAAGCTAAAGCATAAAAAAGGTAAACAAAACAACACGAAAAAGGATTTCATATCAGTAGTGTTTAAAATTTGATAATGACACATGAATATAATGAATCGTACAATTTAGTATTGCATTGTACTTCAGCACTCTTGATACTGATTTTTCTCCAGGTGGGTGATATTGTTGTTCTGCCCAACAACCTTACTATTGACAGGACATACATCACAGAATCACAGTAGGGGAGAGGTTGGGAGGTATCTATGGAGGAGGTCTAGGCCAAACACCCCTGATCAGGGCAGCATCCTTTACAGCACACAACTCAGGTTCATGTCCAGTCAGACATCATACATCTCCAAGCATGGACTCTATGGCCCCTTTGGGCAGCCTGTGACAGTGTTGGAACACCTTCTGGGTAAAAAAAAAAATATTTCCTTGTATTTAAATGGAATTTCCTATATTGGTTTTTTGCTCGTTGCATCTTATCCTTTCTCTGATCATCACTGAGATGAGCCTGGATCCTTATGAATCTTTCATGATTCATTAGATATATATTCCCCATAGTCATCTTTTCTCCAGACTGAAGAGTTCAAGCTCCCTCAGCACCCCTTTGTTCCCCAGATGCTCTGGCCCATTAATCATCTTTGTGGCTAGTTGTTGGACTCACTCTGGTGTCTCCATGTCTCTTGCACTAGGGAGCCCAGAACTGGATGCAGTACTCCAGGTGTGTCTCAGCAGTGCTGAGTAGAGGGGAATGCCCACCTCCCTCCCATGCTACTAGGAGTCCTTGCTGCCAGCACACTTTGCTGGCTTAGGGACAACTTGATGTCCACCAAGTTGCTCCCCATCGCTTTGCCCCCCTGTTTGTATCAATTCATGGAGTTACTCCTACCCAGGTGCATTTCTTTTTGTTCTGCTTTATTTTAGCCCATTTCTTCTGCCTGTTGAGGTCACTTTAAATGGCAGGAAAACAAATATATTTTAGCATATACTTGAATATATTTTTGTTAGGGTCTAAAAGCCCCCAAACAAACACAACATGATAAATGATGGAATTGCTCCCATTGTGCAAAGAATTTGCAGCCTAAGTGGAGAAAATCTAGTGAAGGTAGGTAAAAAGGGCTGTCTGCAATTTGGAGAGAAGAGCAACTGAAGCACAGAAGTTAAATTGTCACCCTGTGTTTAAAAAGGGAGTCTGTGGTAATGAATCTACATAATATTCCCTAGTCTGCTCAAATAGATCATTTTTCTGCCTGAGTACCTCAAAATAAAGGGAACATGCAGATCATGCTGTACAATGTGCAATACCAGAAAAATTAGTGAAGTAGACCTTGATCATGCAGAAATTAGGAAAAATTATCAAATACACAAAACATTATTAGTTCTCTTGCAAAAATGGCAAATGAACTCAACATAGTGATCCTACAACTGTTTTCAATATTTGAAAATCCAGAGTTCAAAAGCTAACCATTAAAATCTCTTTTTTATACAGCGAGCAGTACTCTCTGCAGGCAATTACACAAATAGCTCTTAAGGTGCAAAAGAAAAAATATGATCATAAAAACTTCAATTTCATCTCTGATACAAAGTTAATACCTTAACCTATATCTCAGTTTATTATTGTTTAAAAAACAATCAGGGGAAATATTTTTTTAGATATTGTCAGGCCTTTAAACTGCCCTTGGAAAAATCTCTGTTTGATACTGTATGTATCAAAATCATAATACATATTACTCCTCACTCTGTACTATAGCACTTTTATAATACTGGGAAATATTAATCTCATCTGCATTGTGTATACATAACATGTATATTTTGTATTATTTAAGTAATGACACAACTTTCTAGACACTACGCGTATGAACTTACAGGAAAAAAAAAAGATATTCTAAAAGGAATATTTATTCCCTCTTTCTAATCTTTCAGCTGTTACATGAGAATGAGGCTCTTTGCATTTTAAAAGCTGAATCTCCTATATCACAAACATTTTTTTCATCTTGTACCTAAACTCTTCAGAAGCACATTTCTTATCAGCTGAACACATGTACAAACAGCACAGGATTTTATTTTGTATTATGCATACACATACTTCATCAGTCTGCTGAAATCAAATAACCAAGTATATATTTATAACAATATACACATACACCAGGGAATTTCTTTTTGGATGAGTGAAATAAAAAACCCTCTCATAGAAGAATGCAATATGGTGTTTAAATATATATTTGCAAATTTAAAGAAATTTTAGATTGTCCTGTGCTGCACATTGGGTTTGTGAAAATGGTAAGTTTCTTGCTTTTCGTAAAATGTTACACCAAAAAACTGCCACTGGCATTCTTATCAGAAACAAGCTGTGCTCTGCTCTTGCCAGTTAAAACCTAAAAGCCATGTCAGTCCTCTTATGACTCATTTTAGATTGGTGTTACCTGGTGGGAAATTTCTATTCCTTTTTAACAGAAAACAAAACAGCACCTTTCAGAAGTTTAAAAGACATAAAGTTTGCAGTTGTGGGACTCCTGCTGGACATCATCCCCTGCCCTTGGGCAAGGGCACCTTCTCCAGCCAGGGGTCCCTGCACCTCAGGATAGGAGACCAAGACAGACCTAGCAAACCAAAGGAGTCTTGTTCACAGTTCAGTGTGAACTTGAATTACAGTTTACGAGCTGAGGAGTCAGTCCAGTCACATCACACCCTTGAAGACATAAGACATGGCTGTATTTAAGCAGAAGAAGTAACAAACTAGGAGACTTAAAGAAAATAAGCCAAGCAAATGCAGGATGAAATGAGAGGCATTTTTGCACATTCCCTCACCTGAAGCCAAGCTACTGTGCTGAGCCTTCTGCTGTAACAAAGGTATTCCCTGCTAGCAGGCCTCCACGCAGGAGAGAGATAGGATACAGTGAAGTGAAAGAGCAGATAATTCACCTGTCTACTGTCATCAAATAGCATAATTAATCTGCCTTAGCAACTGGCCCTAATGAAGATAAGGTATCTAAAATTATTCTTCTGAAGCAAAGAGGGACACAGGAAATGGAACCAATTTTAATCTGAATCTGAACCCACTGTAGTCAAAACATATTTGATCATCTCTCAGCAGAAGCCAGAAGAACTTCTGGAAGGCGTCAATAGCCAAAGGAAAATCAGGATTCCTAGCATCTTGTAGTGCCTGGATAAATAAAACTGTTTTGCAGTAGACAGTGAGACTTATATTAAGCAGGACGAAAAAAAAAAATCTGTGCTGAAATATATATCTCTGTTTTATTACAATCTTTGTCTCCCCAAATAAAGTTCTGCAGTAGGCAGAATCCTCAATTCTAATCTGACTGAGTCAATGACTCAGTCTGTGACCTTGGGCTAATCACTTGACCTTCATCTGAAGCAGCCAAGCCAGCTAGAAAATTGTGTGGAAATATCACATCACTGAAAACCAGATTCTGTACCTAAAATGAGGTTTTCTTTAGGAAAAAAAAAATACACTGCAGGGAAGAAAATAAATTATTATTTATCCTGAACTCTGGATTAGAAGGCCAAACCAATAATTTCCAGTGTTCACTCTGTAATGATATGATTCTTGCCTCATAAATAGCATGACACTGTGTAAGATACATATAAATAAATTGTCTGCAGTTACTTTTTAAGCAAAGTTTATTATTTTTAAGCAAAGTTTATTTTAAGCAAAGTTTATTCACATGCATGAAGTTTTAAAGAATTCTGTCTGTTAAACTTTTCAACATTTAAAAAATCTGTGTTCTCAATGTCTGCAACAACCTTTCAGAAGAAAGGAAAAAAGTTGAAGCTTACTAAAATTTATGTAATTCACAGCAAGGTTCCAAACACTTTCCCATTTCAAACCAGTGAGGCTCAAATGAGAATATACAGTTCAAACAAAATACCACTGAAACCAGAAAAAAATTTAACTAAAAAAAAAAAAAATCCTCTAATGCGTTCATTCAAGAGTTGGAAATAATATGTAATGTATGCAAGATTATCTACCCTTCAGTTGTTATCAATTTTTGAATTTTCTGGTTGAAAAAAAGCCACAGTTTTAACATATTTGTTCCAAATATGCTCTGAAAGTTTAATATTCAACCTGTGAATGAAAATTCTAATGTAAACTGATTTTGTTGCAAATTGTCTGAGATTACAATAGTTAAGTAGAGCGGTATAAACATAGCCATAGAAAGCAATTAGTATTTCAAATATGCATAGCAGATCGAAAAAATGGCCAATAGTTTTCATCTTTTATTTTCTTCATTCATCTGCCATATTCTTTCTTTCGTTTTGCAGTTAAAAAAAAAGAAAAGCGGGAAAAGTTTTAAGTAAATAAACAAGAGCATTATTTTGAAAATTCAAACAGGACGTATGTAATACCCCTAAAACAAGAAGACTAATTTTTATATTGTGGCCCTGAAATAAAACACTTCAATTTCTAACACTTCAATTTCTGAAAGTATGGTAGCTAAAGGTATTTCCATTTCCTTGTGCTACCGTGGGTGCGGGCATGTGGCTAGATTATATTTCTTTCTAACAAGGGCAATTAAGCCACTAAGATCCATAATAAAAATATTGAAGATTTGTCCTCTTGGCAGGGGAATGTGGAAGGAGAACAAAAAAGAAAAATTGCTGCTGAAAAAGACTGAGTGTTTTCAATTTGCCTTCGATACACAGAATAGCTGAAAACAAAACATCAAAATTTCAAAGTTTTAGAAGACAAGTCACTATGAACAATATCCCCAGGAGAAATATTTGAGAATTCTACTTATGCCACCAGTAGAAATTGTGACTCAGAAATTGTAAGTGTAGAAATTCTATCTAAGGCAGTCTAAGGCAAATGCTAAACCATCTTTGGCTAAAACATCTGGAAATTTCCATTGAATCGATGAAAGATGGTAAAGAAATTCAGGTGTTATTTAAGGTGCATTGTAAATATTGTCATTCACCCACTGCATTCATTCCAGAATAGGTCAAGAAGAGAAATGGTTTGGTGAAATTTTGGGCAAACAGCCTCATAATCCTGGCTAACTGACACTGGAGTTGTTCACACTTCCAGAAGTTCACTTATGCTCTTGTTCAAGTGCAAGGTTCTGCTTTCCCTGAAATTAATGTGAATGACTATGACATGAGAAGAACCATATCCATGTCCAGAAAAGGAATATGCTCAGATCTCTTCACACAAGTTTTTTTAAGATAGGACTAGAAGTGTGAATAGGTCTCTCAAATAGTTTGGTTTAAAGTTTTAATATTAATTTTATCCAAGAAGCAATTTGTCAAATTAATGTATAATACGAAGTATTGGCCAGTCTTACTGAGATTTATTGACCACAACAGTCTAACATTTACAAAGGCTTTCCTTCCCTCAATAATAATCTCTTACTATCAGCAATAAATCTCTGTGTTGATCTCCTAAGAAGTCAATATCTAGTTATTAATCACAGATAAAGTAGTTTGAATCATATACATTTCTTCTACCTTCATTTGCCAGCTAAGCAGCTGATTCTGCCCCGATTATATAAAGTGGAAAAACCATGTTCCTTTAAATTTTTTTAAAGAATGAAGAAAATTATTTCAACTAATTTATTTATCTTTTATTTAAATAAACATAATTCAAGTGTTACTTTAAAGGAATATGCTTCATTAAATGGGAGAGGCTACTTTAACATTTTAAAGAGATAACTTTCATTACAAAGTAGAAGTTATTTACAACTTGTCTTGCCTTCTATGCAATATGAAATGGAACTGTGTGAATACTAAGAAACAAAAAAATCTGGAATGTGCTCTCAGTACTTTACCAACTAAGTCTTATCAGAAATGTTGATTTTGTACATATAAATCCACTGAATATCACTTTCCACTTTTTCTATACATTAAAAAAGAGTGATTACATCTTAATATTTCTATCATTTTATTCCATCTCTCAGATATGTTCACAGGACACTATTAAATAGAAAATTGTAAGTTTGACCCCAAGACACCAATTTGAATTCCAGTTGGATGCCCTGAGGTATTTAAAAGACTTTATATGTGTGATCTTTAAGACCGGAAATGCTCTGTAGGTTTTCACTGGTGGCTCAGCCTACATGCATACACTTCTGTGTGTCCGTATGTGCCAAGGAGCTAAACATCCACCTAGTCCATGCTTTCTGTTGTGATGTTAGGAGAAAAAAGTTAAAAAGATTTGTGTTTATCTGAACAAAAGGGAAATCTAAGAGATGTCTGCTGCAAATCAAGCTGTGGGGCAGTAGTGCTTCTGCTATCACTGCCAAGAACTAGACTACTTTAGCTTGCTCAACAGGTATTTTTTGTCTGCTCTCTAGCCACTGCAGCTCGGGATGTGCTCTCTTCTGGCCTTCATCTGACCTTACAAAACACACTGTTTGTTTCTTGTACTGCTGCACGTATGGAAGTCCACTGTTCATTGGCTAAGCTGCACCCCAAAGCACCAGTGTCACCCAAAGACCATCTAATCTCATTCCTGACACTTTCTTCCAGGTGTTATGTGTAGGGCAAGAAGCACCCTCTAGTCCCTGTGCTGTCTAACACACATGACTCCTGTGGCTTGGTATTAGTACAATCCAACAAGGCTTGATTTTCTTGGAAGAAAAAAAAAAGATTAATGTATTCACAACTAATTATGAAAACTGACAGATCAAGGCTTTCATGCTCTGGGAATAGAAAAATAATCATGATTACAGGAAATACATAATGTGTTATAAGTGTTTCAGGGAGTACCTTAGTTCTGTAGAGCAGTCCCTATGTTCTCCACCAGTATTTGATATTCCATATCAGTAATTGGCACTTGCAAGCCATGTGCTTCAGCAACGTGTTTAAGCAGGTATAGACCTGCAGGTAGGTAAATTTAGATGGAAAATTCCATGTATTTAAATTTGTTTTACAGAATTAGATGACTCTTTACATATGGCTCTTCAGATAGTCAAGTAGCTTGAGGAAATGATGATAAAAACAAACTAAAATGAATGAATAAATGAAATCAATGTAGCTAATGCAGTTGAAGACAGCAGAATGAATAGTTTATTCTCCAAATAACAGAAGAACATCTCCATGGAGTGTTATTGTTGTCATATCTGCCATTCTGCCATTAACAGTGCATATCAGTTAATTTTTCACTGTTCAAAACTTAGCTCATGTAGCTGCTTTTATTTACATCTGTTTATTATCATCATTTATCTTTCACCACAGAAAATGGATGCTATCAGCAAATCACTTGGAAAAAGGATCGTTTGACTAAGAATTTAAAAAAATGCTTGAACCTCGTTGATGACAGAGAAAATAGTAAGTCAGAAGCCATGCTTATCATCATTTGCAGAGGGAAGAGTATGTCTCCAAATTTTCAGACTAGTCTACAGCCCATGATTATTCCTCAGTTTTAACTGATGTTAAAGTCTGTGGGACAACCCCTGAGCAATTTTTCAACCCTCCCAATTGCTGTTTTTTCCACCAGGAAACAGTGATATATTGTTCATCACTCACTTCTATCACTTTTCCTTCCGCTAGAGAAAAGCTTGTGGTCTTTGACAGATACCAAACTTCAGCCAGTGCTGAACTGGCAATATGTGTCCACTGACCATGGTCACATGAACACATCTCAGCATCTGAGGCAATAGACTTGTAGAAAAAATTTCCAGAAGTGGTATGGCCTTATTGCCGAGATCTCAGTTGGTCCTCGTATGTAGGGGACCAAAACACTGATTTAAGAGCAGTAAAAAAATACAAAACAAAACCACTTTGTTCATTTGAAATAAAAAAAAAAATTCTTTATTAAAAAAGGTGTTGGTGCAGACTTTTGTGACCTTGGTCTAACATTGCAGAATTGTCTCCAAGGGAAAGTAAGGACCACCTTGTGACCTTCCCCTCATGATGCTCTCACTCTGTGCTCTGCTTTCTCGATTGTGCTAGCCAACCTACTGTTTCTCTGGATGTCTTTCAAACTCAAACACACCAGGCTGCTTGTTTTCAAACAAGGAGAAGACAAAACAGCAAACACAAAACAGATGTTAGTCCTTTTGTTTAATTCAGTTCACAGATACACTAAGACTTTGATATAAGAACCTTTGCAAGAGTTACAGACTACACAGTTACCAATGAGTCTAATTTTATGTTACCTTAAAAAATAGCTGGTTTTAGAAATGCTCCACAGACCAATATTTGCCTCTTACCCATGCCCTTCACTCAGTAACTCAAAATGTCCAGGAAATAAAGTAAATAGAAGTGAGACATCAGAAGCTTCATGCTCTCTGTACCAATTTAAAAGCTATTGAGAAGTTCATGCATTTTCACATTATGCAGTGGTGTCATTTGTCTTTGTTTGGCACCAGTTCTCCAGTAAGCTTGTCTTTTCACCATATAAATGGCTCTGATGCTGTATTAGCACAGGGAACTAAACAGAAGCAGCTCTGTAGTACTACCCATGCATTTAAAAGGGCTACCTATTTCAGTTGATGTCAAAGGAGCTTTCCCACTATCAAAACGAAAACAGGATCTGACCATAATAGATAGCTATATTCCACCAGCAGTGAGTAGAAATAAATCTACAGAAATGCCATTACCAATACATTTTGCTCTGTTGCCTCTCAAAAGAGAGTTTTGTTCTGCTTCTCCTATGTTTTAATTTATTTGTAGTAGTGAAAAACGTGGTTAAAAGAATTTTATATGGACAGGACCACTGAAAGGAAAGGTACATTTGAAACTTTTAAATCCATTCATATACAGAATCCATTCATATACATTTTCCCAATTTATTGTGATAAGGTTGGTTTCCTGAGGTGGAAGATGTACTTAAAAATTAAACCACTGATAAATAAATCACCTACAGGTGACCCCATAGAGATGGAAGAATTTCATCAGTTTTTGTTCCTCTCTTACAACCAACTTTTTTTTTGTTGTTGCTAATCATAGTGAAAGAAAGAGAAGGTACACATTACACCTTTCAAATATGAATGCTGAATTCACCTTTTAATTTTGAATTGTATTCTCACTTAGTGCAAATATGAAAATCCTACTAACGCTCACCTGAGTGCTGCATCCTTCCGGACAGCAGGGTAGATTTTTTGCATGATTAACTATATATAAGGTTAGGCTCAGCACAGTTGTAAAGATCTAGAAACTTCATTAAAAGAAATCCATCATTAAGAGAGAAAAATCATTGTATTTGCATTGAAATTTTCTTCAATAAAATTTATGTTTGATTTCATTGAAAAGCTTATTCCTTTCAGCTGACCGTGTCAGCATTATTAACAGTAGTGTTTATATGGGACAGACTTACTACAATGACAAATTATCTCATTTACAGCAGTGTCCAGAAGTTCCCTTGCTATAGAAGATACAAATTATGCCAATTATTCATCACTTTCTTATAATACCTTTCTGACACACAATATAAATTTGCTCATAAAAAAAAATATTATTCCCTTTCCACTTCACCCCTCCACATTTCACTGAGAAGGTGACATGACTGTGGGTAATGGTTATGAGTCCTAGTTTTTGCAGTTTCAGTGTTCATACTATAAGTAAATAAGGGAATTAGAGCTGTGCCCGAGCAACCTATAAAATCTGAATATTAATATTTCAGCACTGGTTAATGCCATTCTGAGAAACACAAATTTTCCAGAAAGGTCTGTATCCTGCAACTCCTGATGCCAACAGAACTTCACACTTCTAATGAAAAGTGCATGTATACAATTAAACATGGTTCTCATTCGCTGAAACTGTGCAATTGTCTACCTGAACCTCAAAATCTCTATCCCAAACAAATTATATGACTTCAACAGTTGTTGTGGGCTGAGTGGAATTCAGGGAATTTCCCAGGAGGTTTAGTTTTTAAGTAGATGTTTCTGCCTTTCTCTGTACCAGTGTCTTCCACAAAGATAGGAAGGAGGGGCAAGTACTTAGAGGTGTTCTAATCTGGAGATTACAGATTACAGATTACATACATGTTGCAAATAAGTAAGGCAGCACCAGAACCCCAAGAACAATAATGATTCTGCTCTTCTGACAGCAATGACGTTTTCTCTGAAACAAGATACAAGAAAAATATAAGCTGTGGATACTGTGCCCTTGAAAACATTCAAGGCTAGGATGGATAGGGCTCTGAGCAATCTGATCTGGTGGAAGGTGTCCCTGCCCTTGTCAGAGGGGTTGGAATTTGATGATCTTTAAGGTCACTCTCAACCCAAACCATTCTATGACTCTGTGATGAAAAAGGGTCACCTGTCAGAACCAGACTTTTGCCTCGGGCCATATATCTTGTAACCTGACATAAGTAACACAACTGACTGCTAAGATAAACACATTATAGTCATGCACCATGCAAATCAATAGTAGGAGAAGTTACCCACTACTAAAATGGAATTATGGGACCAGATATGGAAGAGGATTGTTTACTTATTTTACAAGTTTTATTCTTTGATGGCTGTTTGTCATGTATACCCAGAGGTTTTGCTTCCAGTCCCCTCAAAATTTTACATAGCCATGTCATAGGTGGTCTGCAGGCAAATGTGTCTTACAGATTTTGAAGACTGACTGTGTAACTATCTGTCAACATTTACTCAAGAAAATTTTAATTCCAAAGTTTAAGGGTGCTGTGCTGTCTCTCAAGAAAAAATCTTTGAGATTTGAGTGGTAATGAGGTGCACATATTCAATAGACAGTCAAAATACAAAAAACATAAGATAAATATGAAAGCACAAAGCAGCATGAATTTATAAAATGGCATTAAAGGTGAAGAGGCAGGGCCACAAACATAAACTGTGGACACTAGTAAGTGTCTGAATAGTCCTGTGGCATGATCACTTACTGAAAGATCCCAAAAGAATATCCCTTCATTACAAATAAGATTCTGTGACTTCACAAGACCAGCTCTGCACATGGTTAAATGGAAAAATGACATGAATGACCAACTTATCTAGGACATCCAGTATCAAAATCATAATAAAAAGTGTTGTCCTGAGCCAGAGTTATCTGATTTCAATAAATGACAACGTTCCTTTGTTTATTCTCCGGCACAGAAAACATGAGTAGTGTCTAAATAATGTAATGTATGCAAGAGTAATGACACAGGAAAAAAATTAAATTAGAACCTACCAAGGCAAAATCAGTAAGTTTAAAAGTTTTGTTGGACATCCAATTTTATTTTTATTTTTGATTTTACATTTACTTCTTAATTTAAATTTCATTTTACATCTGCTTTTATCTGGTTACTATGAATTATTGAAATAAATTTAGCAGAAATAAACTTACCCAAAAGACATTTTTAGAAAAAGAATTGGTGTATTGTGTTCTGATCCAATGACACTAAGGACACTGGCAAATCATCCTTTCATTTCAGGGATACTGAGTCAGACCTCTGGCAAGTGAAAGAAAAAGACACTACCTATTAAAAATGATGTACTGCAGAGTAATTAAATGGTCTTGTAAATGATTTAATAATTACACAAAGTAACTCCAAAAATAGTTTCACTTGCTGTTTCAGATCTCACGATAAAACCCTTCTTCAAAAGCAAGAAGTAATAGAGAATATATCCTGTACATTCAAAATACTGATTGCATTGTGCTTAAACTTGCAACATATATTTATGTTGTCACCACAACTGAGCAGTTGTTGGAAGAAAATTCCCAGGAATATTACTTCACAATTTATTAAAATATGTTCTACCACACCTATGTCCCTTTCTGTGTTGTATCTTACATATTTATCTTACTAAGTGAGAATCTTAATACAAGTAGAACTTTACTTACTAGTTGTTGCCACAGCTTCTTGTATTTTTAAATGAATATGCTGCATTGTAATAACAGGTACATGTTCTAAAAGTGAGTTTAATTGTTGAATTCTGAGAAAATAATAAATATATATAAATATACTATTTCAAAAATATTAAAAAAGAAAATTTAAAATTTACTTGCTACAACAGAGGAGATAATTTTGAAAATGAGGGGGTTTTATGTGTTTACAAGAGACACACAAGCTTAACCTCTATCACTGAACTTTTTGTTAGCCTCCAACACAGAATGCCCAGGTGAACTACTTGTGAGAAGAGTCTCCAGACTGAGCTAATTCCAAAACAGCGCTTGATATGTATTTGGAGAGCACTAACTGACTTACGCCAAAACATTTTAAATAATTTAAACATTTAATGGTTGAACCACTTGAATAATTTAACAATTTAAATGAGAAAGTTCCAGTAGCTGGAGGCATGCCTTGATGGTGTTTGATTTGCCGGAACAGAGAGAGACCTAAAGTTTACAAACTTGTTTCCATAGATGATGACCAAAGACCACTACTGTGAGTTACCATTATCTCCCCAGCAGGTGTCAAATGCATTTTAAAGTAGATAGAAGTGTAGAATTAACATGTTAGCACTTGAAAGCTGAAAAAAGGTATGGAAAGGAAGATACAGGAGAACTCCCATGAAATACTCACATACAGAATCATACTGGCCACTACATTTGGAAGAGAGGGTGACCACCTAAGATACCTGAATTATAGAGAATATGAACATTGCTTTATTTTGGAGACCTAGAAGTTACTGTGGCTTTACAATCTGGTATTAGACTGTGGCTTCTCAAACTATACTAGAAAACAAGGAAAACAGAGGGAAAATATTCTTGGCTTTGTCAAACATCAGTCAGTCTCCCCCATCCTCTGCTCTTGAATGGAAACACACAGAGAGCAGATCGCTTCAATTTCCAGAGCAGAAGTTACCACAGCTGCATTTCATTCTAGCATGAGAAAAGTATGGAAATGAAAGAGTAAATTTTGGATCTATATGGATATCAAGAACAATGACAGTGTCTGCAGCAAGTGAAATGGGCATCTGTATGCACTGAAGATCCCACTCAAGGGACTGCTGGTGATTGAGGTTGTCACTTTATCCAGTAGCCTGGTACCTTGACCTACTTATTTATATTCCATTGAGCTGTACACATGTTAAAGATAAATCCTTGGCACCATCTGTGTTTTTGAACATTTCAGAGGATGACTGTTCACAGCTACAGCACACATACATATCCCTTTATAATGACTAAAATCGTGTTTGAGGACTCCCGAGGAAAGGAAAACAAGCAGCCCATGGAATATCATGAGTGATAACTAAGTTGGCTGTACAGACTCTCAGAAATCAAACTATATTAGTCTGTTTCTAGTGGCCTACAAGGAACTAAAGGTCATGCAGAAGAAATTATTGACAGGAATACCAACACATTACAGATTTCTTCTTACCAGATTATTTTTTTTCAACAGAGGAAGAAATGGCAGGCAGGATGAACGTAAATGTTTTATTTGTTTGTGTTTTCTGAGCCATATCTGGTTTCTACCCCTTCCTATTCCTTAAAGTAAAGCATCTGTTTGAAACTCAAGTCAGAGCTATAGATAGAATAAAAGCACTTCTAGTGTGCGATAGGAATAATATTTGGGAAAAAAAATTATATTTTGTTCTGTAACCTTTAAAATGAAGGCCTAAAACTGTAGTTTTCTTCAGTCACCTTCAGCCTTGTGTGGTTTTTTCCTGGGCTAATGGTGAAGCATTATGTTCTGCAAAATTTACCTATCTCCTTAGATCCTTCTCTTATTCCTGTACACTATTTGAAAACACAAATAGCAAACTGTGTCCACCCAAAGTTTAAGGTATTAACATGAAGAAGTTTGAGGCACATTACTGCTATCATCTTTTTTTCCCCAATTCCCTCATACTGTGCTCCTGGACCTACTTCCAGGAAAGAAGGTCAGTATAAAGTTTGACAAAGGAAGGGCTTCTGATGTTTGCTGTAATAGGAGTTTTAGATTCTTATCTATAAGACTTATCTATACTGTATTTGTGTGACTGTGTTATTGAATGCTATATATAACACTTCATCTGAAACTTTTCAGCAAATCACAATTTCAGAAGTAAGAAAACGCATGGACTCACTACATACAGATCAAATTTGCTCTTGGTTAATTGTAATGGATTAATATCTTTGCAGATTTGGCAAATCAAGTAAATAGAAAAGACAGACATGGACTTTAAGAAAAATGTTGATATTCTATCAATAAAAAGCATATGAGATTAACAATGCAATAGTGATTTTAAAGCTTTGTTTGATCTACGGCAAATGACAAAAAAGAAACAGAATAGCACCTTCATTATGAACAGACAGATTTTGTAGGTAGAATTGGACTCCTTTTACTTCAGGCATCTATATCGTATTTTTGCATTTGATGGAGATAGATATTTCTGGCATGCAGTTAAGCTGACACTTTTCAAACATCTACTTTAGGACACATAGATACATATCCAAATGGGATTCTTCTCCTCCACTGCCAATAAGGACAATCTAAGCTATCTAGATATTTAACATTGACTTCAATTGAGCAAATGTAGGTAGTTAAAAGAATTAAGGAAGATCCTAACTTGGATATCCATATAGTGGATGAAAACTTCTCAATGAGATTACAAAATATGAAAGATTTAAAACATAGCTAACAATTTCAAGAGTGATTTCAGCATCTTACTGCATTTTGCATTAGAACTTTTATTGTCTCAGCTCAGAGATTTGTATAAGCGGTGAACCCTGACTTCCTTTTCTTTTCCCCGGGGAAAAAAGAAATTTTTCAGTTTAGAAGATGTACATTCAACATTTGGTTTCTTTGTCTTCCAAAGAACTGCAAAACCTCTGGGTGACTAGTTATTTGTTATTGAAGAAGAAGCTAATTTATCAAACTGTGAGAGGTCATTATACTAACAAACAATCAGAAAAAAGAATAATAGGAAAGTGAAACTAACTGAAAAGGCCCACAGTTTTTAGTATAATTTTTTTTTCCTTTTATTTTTTAAATCATTCATATTCTCATGAGATACATTTATCCTAATACAGTTGGCTTTAATTATACCTCAAAACAATATTTTACATTAATGATAAGTTACACTGAAAATATGGTAATACAAGAGTTGATATTATTTTTATGATGCCTTCATTAGTTACCTTATGCTGTGACATCAGTATGGAAATCAAAAGCAGCCAAATAAAGTTGATCAGGTGCTTTATATGAGTGTCATGCTGCCCTTATGCAGAGGAACATTAATGTCAATGCCAAAGCCACACTGCATACAGTATCAATATTTATGTTCCTGTGAACCTTGTTTCTTATTCATGTTGCAAATGGCATGATCAGAAAAATATAAAATACTATTTGAAGAGTAAGCATAATGACTACAAAAAATAATAATAATGATGTGAGGATAAGTAACACAGCTGTAACCATGGTAACATTGCAGAGTGAATAATTCACAGCAACTAACATACTTGATGAAGTTAGCCTACTTTTGCTGCAGTAGAATGACTGCTAGCAGATTACAATTTTCTCTTCAAATGTGCTTCAAAAATACCTGAGACATACAGGAATACTTTGTATGTGATCCTCAATGTCTTAAAATAAAGTTGTTTAGTAGCTGTGACTGGAGACCAGACTCTTTTTTTATGCTGCCTGATCAGATGAGCATCTATTCCCAGTTTAATCCAAGTTCCATTAAATTCAGAAGAGATACCTATCACATTGAGTTAGAACTGGATCAATAAGGAGTTTGAATTTATCTGTTTATCATTACTGATTTTTGCTCACAGAATTGAATAACTAGCCATAGAACTGTGGGCTCTCTATTCACAAAAGAATTTATCTCTTTTTTTTTTTTCTGTATGTAGACAAGAAAGGATGTTCTGATTCTTTGACATTGTTAGGAAATGTCTTTTCAACACACCTCTTGATCCAAAAGCTAAATGTGAAGGGGATTGGGAATAGTGTGACCAAAATTCAACTGGCTGCTCCTGGCCTAGCATGCATGATTAAGACACATAAGATTCAGTAGCCAGCAGCACACCAGGTCAGTAAAGAAGCAGTAAAGTTAGCATCACAACCAGCTGTCTTTAAGCCCTCAACCCAGGCAGGTGTTCATTTACAGATGGATCAGCTCAGGTAGTGAGCTGTAGATTTACAGCACTAGCTCACTGGAAAGTCCACATTCCCATCTGTGGATCTTAGCCAGAAGGCTCAAACACTCTGCTATCATGTTATCCCTTCCTTCTTTAATCTGTCTTTTTGGCATCCCTCAGGGCCTGCACACAACCTCAAACTGAGTATTTATATTTTCTTTGTATTAGATTAGTCCCTCAATGCCAGCTCAGAGAGCAAAACTACTTCCCAGGAATGAGCAGATGAAGTTTTGGCCAGGTTTCACCGTAAGTCTTTTCACCATAAGTCTTTTGCCCCTCTTTTCTTTCTCCCTCCTCACTCTCCCAGACCTCCAATTTCTCTAACTCACATCCTCTGCTGGCAACTGGAGAAGAGATTGTGCTTCACCTCTGCCAGTGGGAGAATCTCGCTTGTTGCTCCAATCACACTGGAGACTTTAAAGATACAATTTCAGGTAAACCAATTTTAGTTGTCTTGGAAGGCAATTTTCAGTTGGACATTGACTAATCAATAATTTAAATCCAAATTCATATTTATGTCTTATAGCCTTATGAACCATTCTACCTGCTTATTTTAACTTATAACAAATTTTAATAAGTCTTGTTCTGCACTGAAGTAGGTTCTGAAAAGCAACTACATACAAACAGACATTTTCAAGGCAGAACAACTTTACCATTATGTTACATATATCCACAAAATATTCTGCAAGCACAAATTTAGTCTTGGTTGCAGTCAAGGTTTTGTATTCTTTATGGAGATTTTAAAAAATCACCAAGCAGCAAAAGAAAAGGAAAAAAAAAAAAAAAAAGGTGTTTTCTTTGTCCTGCATCAATAATATCATCACCCCTAAAATCTTCAGCTGAATTAGCCTGAATTTTGTTGGAAGGTTGCACCAGCTGTCCCACTGCTTTGCATATGGCACGGAGAATGCACCTTATCCATGGAAGCATATGACCTTGGGAAGGGGTTCCCCTGCCTGCCTATACAATTTTAAGCTCCTTTGAGAGAATGAATTTGTGAGAATTGTAAGAAAAGCAATACCTTCACAACTAAAACTAGTCTGGACTGGCACAGAGTTTAAAGGACCTTTATGCCTGTTCCTCCTTTAACAATGATAATACATCTGAGCTCTCAAGTTTGCAACTGTTCTGATCAGTGAACTCCTGCATCTACCAGGAGGCCAGAGAAAGTTCTGATAGATGGGTGACATCAGCTGGACTAAATAAATCTCAGAATTTGAGTCTGGGGTGGAGACAAAAGCAATGTTTCTAGCTATTTTTGGCTCTGCTTTTAATTAATCTACCATTTTACATCATACAACACTTTGTAAAATTTTGTACTGATCACTGAATATGAACAGATAGATTTAATTTAACTAACATTTGAGATTTTCAATTTATTTTAGAAACATGATAGTCTGTTTACTAGTTTCATTAGTGACTGAGCTCTTGGCTAGCTTAAGAAAAGTCTGTAAAAAATTGATTGACCTAAATTTCTTGCAAGAATCATTTTTCATTGTTTCCTATTTGTATGTGCAAAAGGCATTGGAGAATGTTTCATTTGGCAGACTGGATAGGAGCTTATAATTAAATTTTCTGCAAATATGTTCTACTTTCTGTTTCTCTACTGTGTGAAATGACTGAATATTAACCACTGTGAGAGAGCTGTTTTCTAAAGATACTCTGAATTTCTAGTAACTAGATATTTCTTAAAGGTAGATAGCTAGGTTAAAGAAAAGCTTAGCAGAGTATTCCTTTGTAGTTTTGAAATGCTATGCAAAAGTTCAGTCATTTGTTTTGCACTTGGGAGCTATACAAACTAGCTTTCAGAGTATGCAAGACCAGTTCTCAGGTGTCATTAGTACCAGTGCTGCTGCCGCTTCATTTTTGTCTTCTTTTACAATAATGATAATGATGCTGAAGCTTACTAACATGGATTTACATTAGACATCAAATGAAAGCCTCCAGTGAGTGGATTAACATATCAGGACAGTTGGCTGATGCATTTCAAGAAGCCTCTGAATTATATATGGCCCCCAGTGCCCTTATCATTAGGCAAAGATGTACTTACAGTTCATTGAATGGGACAGGATAAGTGAAACAGGACAGCTTTGCTGGGCGATTGGTAGAAGGGTGTTATGCAGCCAGATGAAATGGATTGTTGATTACATTCTGTTTTAAAGTTCAATAAATTCATCCCCAGAGCCTATATTCGTGTTACAAAATAATGGATTACTCAGTTGGTGCACTGTCATGGCAGTATTTAATATGGTAGAAGCCTTTATGAGGTGGTCAATAGTCATAGATTTATACAGAAAGGGAAAATAGCCTTTCACTTAACGGGAAATACTTAGTCTATGCAGTATTTTAAAATAATCATAAACTTTCTTAGCCTGAATAGATTGCTGACTGCTGAAGGTGCAGTTTACTGCTCCTTCGACAAAAGCAGCGGGAATGTGGATCAATTAAAGCAGAACTAGGCAGAGAGTTAAAGAGAATGGGGAAGGAATTTAAAGCTCAATATATGGCTGTTTGCTGTCTGTCCATGTTTCCTTAGGTAAAAGTGAGTTTCTTTTGCATTCAATTGGGTATTCAGACTTTTTGTTTTTGTGAAAAATATTATCTGACCTTCCATTCTCAATATTAAACTTGTAGCATGGAATAAGTTTCTTGAGAACTAGGAATTCAACTTTTCTAAAGTCATTACTTTAAGTTTATTAGAAATATTGCATGATGACTTTGTATCAGGGGCTCTTGTTCAGTCATTTTATGGTGTTTTTTTAACATATAAGGACATAATTAAACAATTGGAATTAAAATGATACTTCCATATTCTTAGCTTTAAGAGTAAAATCCCAGTAGTGTTGCAATTGTTATGAAAAGTTTTTTAAAACCAGGAAATTCAGCTTAGCTGCACATAAAAAGCATCCAAACATGTATCAGTAAGAAACACAGATTTAAAGTATTCTAGTAGCCTTAACACTGCCTTATGGGCCAAGAAGTTCAACATAAAAGAAAAAGTGGAAGGTAAAAATCTAAAAAAAAAATCTAAGAATCAGTGGGTTACATTAGTTCCTCATGGTATACCTGCAGGAAAAAATTGTGTAAATATCCCTGTATACAAATGGTTGTGGTTTTTATATGAACATGTTATGTTTTATCATGTCAATTTTCTGATAAGTTCAATATCCTTTTCACATTTCTAGGCCAAGAATGTTGACATACATTTATGCAGAGGTAAGGTCAGTAAGGAGACACAATATATTTTGTCAAACAAACCAATTCACCTATAAAAATGAACACACATGTACAAATATAGATAGGCTTTTGGTAACACTAGAATGTCAGCAAGACTTCTGTGTCCAAAAATTAGTTTTCCCCAGTAAAATTAGTTAATCTGTTAGGAAATGTTAATCATTAATAAGGCTTGTTTTCCTATACTCTTTTAAAAAATTACCTAATTACTATGTATTGGTTATTTCTATCTTGAAAGAAAAGAATTGCCTTTATGAAAACCATTGAACTTCAAAGAGACTAAATTCAGCAAACTTAAAATTTATCAAACATGAAATACTGAATTTTTTGTTAACATAGGCAAAATCTTGGCTTCTGCTGATGGAACTGGAGCAACAAAAGATGCAGTAATTAGTGATGTCACTGCTAATAAGCAAATGTCGTGACTTTTATGTACAAGACTGGAACCACATCTCTAGGTGCATGTTCTGTTGTATTTTCAAGGATGACACACAAAGGACAAGAAATATTAGCAAAATTCTTATGAACAGAAACAACAGTTTGTAAATATTTTTTTTTTTTTTTTTTTCACATTGAGCCCAGAGGGAAAACTTATCTTTATTTTGTGTTAATGCTTTTTTCACTCTTTTTCTTCCTTCTGTTTTCCTTTTGGTAAGACAGTCAAGAGAAAAGGAAGTGGCTTCTGCAAACTGTGGAACCACAGGTGCTCAGTCAGCCACCAAACAGGCTGCTGAGCAAGGGGGAGGAGAGGCAGAGCTATTGTCACTGGTTTTCTCCCACAGTCCAAGAAGCATTTCAATAAACCACTTGTGGTGTAGCTTGTTAGAACCTGCACCTTGCACTTTAATGTTTCTGCAGACAATAGGACGGGAAGAAAATGAAGCTCCAAACAGAAACCAAGGCCTTCCAATGTTTCTTGCTTTTAGTATCTTGATTTCATGATTGCCCAGTATCTGAGAAATCAGTGTGTGATTAGGTTATTGCTACTGCAAGAAGGGAAGAGATTTGGTATTGCCTGACTCCCTAAACAAAAGAGACAGTTATCCTTGTTAAAAGTTATAAACAAATGAGCAAAACAGATGAGGTTTTACTCCCCACTTTCTGCTTGGTAGAGCCTGGGAAGGCCAGGGAGATTCTGTGGCTGCACACACCAAGAGGGTGCTGTAGCTGCAGGGAATGCCGAGAATGGGAAGTGCTGCCCCGAACCAAGGCAGCAGTGTGCTCTACTCTGTCCTCACCTGTGGCAGCAGGAACAGCAAACAGCAGTGGGGCTTCTTCTGGTTCTCATCCTCTCTTTGGTCTTTTCTCTTTCCATGACAGCAGCAGCTAAATCCTGGCCTAACCCTCAGCCTTGGAGTGAAAAAGTTAACATTTGCCTACACCTTCCTTTGCCAGATTTAGGTAGGCTGTACCATGGAGGTAAGTGAAACGTTGTGCATCTGCTATGACACCTATCAGGTTAATACTCTGAGTCTCTCCTCCTTATTAAAGCCTCTCTCTTACACATTCCTAATAACCTGTGTTCATACACCCAGGTGTTATACCTATGGTGTGGCTGTGAGTAATCATGCAGAATGTTCAGAAAAAAAAGGATAACCTGAAAATTTTGGCTGCACTCTTTCAGGATTGGATGCACAGTCCTCCCTGTCTGCATGCCTGGTGCTTTAAAGTTGGGCTTAATATGCACATAACTTTTAGATTCCAACAAGCCATAACCTATATTCTTATATATTACATTACACATACATAAATGCATAGGAAAAAAGGTTGGAAACATTTAATGCGATATAAGTACCAAATTTCATTACTCTTAACAAGAAAAATAATAAAAAAACCCTGAAGCATCCTCCAAAGTTTTTGCATTAATATTTTAGTATGTTGTTAACATAAAGAAACTAACCATATAGTCACAACAAACCATAAACCAACATTCCAAGAAGTTACCAAACTAATCTTCTGTTTAAATGCAGCTCACCCTATTAGAGACAAAAGTGAGCAAGCAAAAATATTTCTGACGGGTTTTACAGAGAAATGAAAGCAAATTCCAGATAACTTCACTTAGTGAATATAGAAACTATTGCAGATTTTAAAAACCTTATCAAGTATATGACAGGGTAAACAAGCTTCTAACCACTGAGAGATGAAATGAAGAGTGATGATATGATTGGTATGTGCTAATTTTCTTATGACACTCATGCACTGTGATTACTTGGGTTGCACTTCCTGGGTAATGGTTTCAGGGCATAAAAAGCCTTTTAGCCACATGCCATAGAGTGCTGAGTGGGCAGAATATCAGCCTGACATATTCATGCTTACTCAAAAAATATTGAGGGGTTCATTTAAGTTTGGGTGAACTTAAAGTTCACTTAGTTTTGCCAGGTGGTTATTCTTGCCTCTTGTGTTTTTCAAGTGGTTCATGTTCAATTTACATTTTTCAGTCCCATTTTCTTCCTTCTCAGTACTACCTTGTAGGACAATGCCCTCCTATACATTTCCTCATTCTCAAAAAGCTGTGAATTTGTTCACATATTCAGTACTTCTCTACCTTCTGTAACACCCTGACAACAAGCCAAAGCTAGATCCTGATCAAGTGACAGATCCCAGGAGCCACCCAGGCTGAAAGTCACATTGTGTTCCTCCCAGTTGTGGTCCACAGACTCCCTTCACTGCAGACGTGCCTGGAGCAGATCTGAACTGGGAACAGAAATACCCATGCAAAGAACAGTTGTTGGGAAGCCACAGAACAGTCTCTAAAAGGCCATGCAGATATGTCACAGACATATTTTTCTAGCAAACTCTGTGAGAAGGCTGGGACCAGGTCTCTACAGTGAGGCTGTTTCTGTGTGAGTTAGAAACAGGACACAGGCTTAGTCACTGTCACAGTCATCCATACTGTTTAATCTTAGCACACTGCCTGACTCTTCATCCTTTCTTCCTGGAAAGGGTCTGGCAGGACAGCACAACATAGTAACTGTTCCCAGCAATCAATATGACTTAAGATACCTATGGGTTTTTTTTTTTCCTTTGAGCAAAAATAATTGAATTTTCTGGGTATGAGCCACACTGTGGCTGAGGATGAAATGAGCCTTGATTAATTTACATCATGAAGAGGGCTTCTTGTATCTCATTTTCCTAGCATGTGGCTAATAGCAAAAAAGTTGTTCAGGGTTTTGGAGCAATCAGGAACCCTATCAGTGCAAAAGCAAATAGTCCTCAACACCTTAGTAAGGAACTGCATCTGCAACTCAGGTACCCACAAGAGCTCAGCTCTATAACCACCACCCTCTACCATTTCATATCTCTGCATAATTGAATAAATTATTCACAGTGTTTTTCCTACAAACCCAGTTCTGCATTCCTATTCTATTCTGAAACCAGATGCAGATACTGAATGGAAACAGCAAACAGATTTACCTGCTGGGGTGAACCCAAGACTATTTTTAGATTATTCTCTCTCTTAATTTACAATATAATTAAAGGAATACATGCAATCTCATACTGAGAATTTCAAAGTTAACTGTGTATTTATAATGAAATTTCTACAAAATAAAAGGAAGCTTCTCAATTCTGTGCTGACCCTCCGTGGGCAAGAGTTACGTGGTTTCCTCCAGACAGGCACAGCTCTAACATCTTAATAATGCTTCCAAAATCCTTATGGAGCAAAGCCCAGGTAGCTGCCTGGGCCAAAAGGGCATGCACTGATTATTTGTTCTTTTTGACTTGGAAGCAAGAAACTACATACCCCTTAGAAAAATTGTTAGCAAAAATATTCTTCTAGGGATCACTTGCTGAAGTTAACAGGTATTTGTGGCCCTTATGCATCTTCTTCAAAATCCAAGGAACCCATATGATTGGCTGGCTTGACTGCCTGTACAAACAGGCCTGTGAGGAATCTCTGCATTAGACCTGTAATTTCTATATGAACTATACTACATCTTCCATAGATACTCAGTTACGATTACCTTTTACAGTTTTGAATTCAACCCATCTCTTGGGGTAACTAAATTTCTGATGCATAAAAGTCTGATGGCTGTTCACATTTCATCCAAGGATTTGATACTAGCTTTTCTGATGGCTGTTTCCATTTCATCTAAGGATTTGATATTAGCTTTAATGTTTGTTTTGCCAAATAGGATGTCTATGACCTTAAGACCCGAGTTACTTTATTAGACTGAATTTTTCTTATGGCTCCTTTAGGACCCACCTCAATTTTTTCAACATTACGTAGTGTAAAGCAGTGATATTCTCTCTTAAATTCTACCTGATATTCCTTTCTACCTCCCAAGACATTCCAAAGAACTGATTTCAAGACAGTCTTTTAGGCTGCACCACAGCACTTATGTGAGGCAATGTTAACACTGTACGTTCGTGGACATTCAGTACCATTGCACATTAAAGAACTTTTCCCAAACCAAGTCTAAGTCAAATTTAGCTTTGTGAGAAGCATTGTATCAAGTATTTGTTACTAAAAATATAAATGCTGATCTGATTCATTAATCCAAACTGTGTAATTTGCCTGTCATTAATAATTATCATTAACTAGTGAATTTTTCAGCACCAAGAAAAGAAAATTCAGTAATAATTTTTTTCTTCCAGATCATCCGTATTGCTAAGAACTAAATAACCACTTAAGCCATGTTTCATATCAAGAAATTCGCTCTGAGGGATATTCTAGTTTAGCTCAGTATTTCTTTACAGAATTCCAACAATATTATCCCCAATATGCTGAAAGACACCCGTTTTGTATTACAATTAGGCAATGATCACATTACATGAGAGATTATCCTTCCTTATTTACAGTAAATAGCTACAAGTTAAAAGAAAATAGAAGCTCTATTCATGGATGATTTACATGCTGTTTCTCAAGGTTTTATTTTATTCAAGTAGGAACTTGTGCCCAGAATATTAAAGACATTCTAACTTGGTGTACACAAACAAAGCTGACTGCTCACAGTAGTTTCTTTTGAATGAGTTTTACCATGGCTATAAATTTCCTCACCTCTCTTTGAGGGTCAGGCAGAGGAAATCAATAGCACTCCAGAATGCATGGTACGTCAGGTATAATAATATTAACATTATTTTTGGTAGACATGAACATGCACGGATGTGTATGTTCCAATGGGAGAAACAACTTCTTTAGTATATGGAAATTATTTAATTTCCCTATAGCTAAATGAGCAACTCACTGTGATGCTTGACTTCTTGTTACTTCCTACCTGAGGGCAAATTAACTTTTTGAATGTGCTTAATAAAAATTTTAAAATTTTATTTTCCTACATTTAAAACAGCCTGTTTTATTGAAAAATTAACTCAAGGAATTAATTGAAGCTACATTTCAAGAAAAAAGGAAAATATTTTAAACCTTGCAAACTGGCCATCTGTAAGAACAATGGATAATATAGTATTTTTTCAAGGACTCAGAAACAGAATCAGTGTACTAATGTTTGATACCTTGTCTGTCCCAATAACTTTGTAATCCATTTTTCTGTGCATAACTTACATAACTGCCTAGCATTAGCAAATATCATGTCATTTGGGTTTTTGCTCCACCTCTCCATCCCCATTCTGTGAGCAAAGGAATGAATTACCCTGGCAGAGGAATAGAGAGAACTGTGTGAAAGTGACCCACCAAAGACAGCCACACTGTATTTGTTTTCTCCAGAACTTTTAGCTCTCACCCATATTTCGAGAGGAAAGCTTGCAGAAGGACTTGAAATCAGAGAATTAAATCTGAATTTCTATTCTCATGTCACTACATTAACCAGCCCTTCACATTTTTTTCACATCCAACAATGTGTAACAGGATCTCAAGCAACTTCAGTGACTAATCTGTTCAACAACTTTTTCCCTGTAAAGGTTTGAAAACTAAAGATGGAAAGGAATAACTAACTTGTTTATAAAACTATCTCAGTAAAATATTTGGGTTGCATTGATCTGATGTTCCACTAGGGTTTTGGCACTAAATACTTAAAAGAAGGAACAATGTCCTAAGTCATGGGATCTTTCTTCCCTTGCTTATCGAAATTTCTGAAATTTCAACATTTCCTATACAAGATGTAGCAGCAAGATCACCCTATGTTCACTGACAAATATTGTTACTCTGAAGGAGCTATTAAGTGGTTACTTTTGCCTAGTTCCTATCTTCACTTTAAATGTTTTCTAAGTCTCTAATATTTAACTGGTGATGAGTAGGGAACGTGAATGCAGAGTTAGCATTCAGTTAAGCTTTACTGTACAGTCAGAGATCTACTAAAACCTTGAGATCTCTAACCAGCAATGGGAAAGGTAAATAAACTTGGTTTTGAATAGTTTACTGATGTATGAAGCAATAGTGTAGCAAAACATCACAGAATGGTCTTTACATGATTTTTTTTTACTTCTTAGCATCAGAGAAATATTAAAAAATTGGTACATATATAGCACAAGAAAATTAAGTTTTCTTCTTGCAACATCTGCCAATCTGTCTTTTTTAATATCCCAAACCAGAAGAGTAATCAAATAAATACATAAAGAAATAAAGAAATATGTGAAATAAGGCTGGTCTTGTAAGTATACAGTCTCATAAATTTGACAATATTGATGGAAATATTTATGAACTTCTCAAAAATCCTTACAAGACTCCTATCAAATTCAGTTCAGAATTAGTCTCTTGAGTTTTAACTGTACTTTTATTCCAGTACCAGATTAACAGGATTTAGTTAACATGATTTTCCACTAAAGGCACAGTGAGATGGTGGAGATGGGGAGAGAGAAGCAGAGTAAGCAAGGAAGTATTCAAGCTGCATTATATGGGCATAAAATAAGAAAATCATACAGAGGAGTTACAAATGTATTTTGTTTCCCCATATAGCTCATATTTAGCTCCCTAAATAAATCTGCTAAAAAAGTCAAGAATATTTTCAATAAAACTGGATAAAAATATATCCAATCCACTTGTTTTATAACAAAATCCTGATAAACAGAAGAGAATGCATATATTTCTTTCATTTTAAGTCTCCAGGGCAGATTTTTGGCTACTTAGAGGTTGCTTTGCTCCATGCAGCTAAAATATTCTGAGCCCTGGTTTGTACAACTGACCTTAAAAAGATACTGTCAGGTTAGGAAACCTTTTGCAGTCTCAGAGCTGGCACAAAAGTTCTTTTGAATCCTTCACTAATTAGCCTAACTTGGAGTAGCCTTTGTAATGCTCTAATTTAATGTAATGACATGTATGTTTATATATTTTTTTTGTCTTATGCATTATATTTAAAGTATTTCTCACCCCCTTATCATTTGATTTTAGACTAAGCAGTGGATAGCATCCTTTTGAATCCATTAACTAAAATCCAGATATTAACATTCTGCAGTTGCATAAGAACAATAAAGATTAATAATCCACAAAAGATAAAAGGAGAATAAAATGCTGTATTTTGCTGTGAGTAATGAAATATTTTGAAATTATCTTCTTTAAACCTTCCTTTTTTTTCAAGTATATTGTTTCTACCTCTTTTAAAAATATCTGACACCCTCTCCCATAAAAATCTATTGTTTCAAGAATAAAGATTATTTTCAGTGTACCAGTTTTGTCTAAAATAGAAAAAAATAATTATAGTTTCACCAAGAGGAAGGTTATAATTATACAGAACATCACTGTTCACCTATGGACTCCATACAGAATGTCTTGCTTGGGTTAGGGAAATATCAAGAGATTTTTGATATTTCCTCTTGGAAAGAACCTTATTTAGTTTATTTTTTTTCCAGCTTCAAATTTTTCTAATAAAATGTTAAAAAATGCATTCTATTTAACTAATTATATTGAATTTTCTGTGACCTGCATGTAATTTGGATGCAAGGCAATTACTTACAGTGTAAGCAATGTGGGAAACCTCCAACAAGGATAAAGTTCAAGATAAATTTTTGGTCATAAAGAAAATGTCACAATCTTCCTCCCAGAACGATATTTAAAATATCTTTCTAAATGAAGTAAAATATAGAAAGGCATGGAATAATGATAACTTCACCAAACAATTGTATGCCTGGCTATGATGACTGAACAGGAGAATGAACACTTTTTCTGCTTGAAGTATTGTGCCTCTGTATGCCACGTAGGCAAGGAAGTGTCCAACACAACTATTTTGAATAGAAATAGCAACTCTCAAACTACAGTAACTGAAATTTATATTCCTGCCTTCCTTCTGAAGCAGTTGTGAAGATTAAACTGGGGAAGAGCTGAGGACACTGAGATTTTCCTCTACTATTTTATCTTAACTTTATCTCACGACCTATGAGCTCTCTAGTGTCACTACTGTTTGTGTAACATAGCTTGGACTCCTCTAATCTGTTTGTTTGAAAGAATTTCCCACAGTGAGATATTGTTTGATTCATTCCCAATGTTTATACTACTGAGAAGTGACCTACACAGAACTGGAGGCCTGAAGCTGTGTCAGGGGAGGTTTAGGTTGGGTATCAGGGAAAGGTTCTTCATGCAGAGGGTGGCTGGGTACTGGAACAGGCTCCCCAGGGAAGTGGTCACAGCACCAAGTCTGACAGGGCTTAAAGTGTTTGGACAAAGCTCTTGGGCACATGTGATTCATGGGCTGCCCTGTGCAGGGCAAGGAGTTGGACTGATGATTCTTGTGAGAGCCTTCCAACTCAACATATTCTTTGAGTCTAGTATTTTATTTGGCAGTAAAAAAAAAAAAAAAAAGCATAAAAATTCACACTTATTTACCTGCATATTACTACAGACCAACACAAGGTTTGATAATCTTACAGTAGCAAATAAAACGTCAGTGAACTTGGTTTTATCTTCACCAGCCATACCAGGCTTATACAAGCCTATTTTTATAATATGTTCCTTCTTCTTCTCCTCTTTTTTCCCCCCTTATATTTCTATGAAACTAAAAGCCTGTTTTAAACTCCTGGGGTAGACCTGTTTCTTCAGTCAGAATTCTCCTGTCAGAGAAACATCTTGTCAGATTTAGAGACCAGTAGATATTGGTATGTAAACATAACATACTACTCTTAGAGATCCAGTTTACTAAAACCTTTTCAATAGTTTTCTTGTATCAACTGAGTTTGGATTAATTGACTAGGGAAGGCACATAGATTTAGCAAGACAAGCTACTCAAGATGAGCTACACTGCAATGCAGTGCCAGAAAAATTAAACAACTGCTGGGAGATTAAAATCACAGCTTTGTTGTTTGGAAGGTCTTTCTTTTGACTGTTACCTTCTTATTTATTTTTTTACCTAATAATGCAATTAAATTTGGGTGAGCTACATGACATAGGTGTAGTATAGGTGAGATGAGAAGACACCCAATGTAACATAGCAGCTGTGCAAGTTGTCTGTGCACATCACAAATCGAGCACAATTGTTACATAAAAATACAAAATTAAAGATATGATATGATTTTCATTTATAGATTTGCATTGACAATTGTCTCCGTTTGGGAGGAAGTGAGTTTTTTTGGGAAGTTTTAGTTAAACCAATCAGTGGTCAGATTCGAATATTGACACCTGGTGTGACCACTGAAGACGTGAGTCACCTCTGCAGACACACGGGGTTAAAAGCAGAGATTTCCCAGAGTTCGCTCTCTTTCGCCCGTGGTAGCCCAGGGAGCTGCACCGTCTCTGCCCCGCCCGGCCACATGGCTGGGTGGGGGAGGGAGCCATGGAGGCCCAGGCTGAGGTAGGCCGGAGCCCTGGAGAGAGAGAGAAGGTGGAAGGGAATGGAACCGGGCCAGCTCCTGCAGGACCAAGGGGTGGAAAAGCACCGAGGTATCTTTTGTTCCCCCCCCCAACCCCAGAAGAGAGAGCGAGCGAGCCTGTGCCGGCAGAGGAGGCGGCAGGGGGGGTGATGCCCAGCATGTGGGAGTGCCACCGTGAGATCTCAGTGCCCTGAGGGCAGCGGAGCTCGGACTTTTAACCCTTTCCTGGGTGAAGGAAACTTTGTGAAACATTAGTCCTCCTGGCTGGTGGTTGGAGAGAGAAGAGAGACAGTCTGGGACCTGAGATGTTAAGAAGATGTGGAAAAGCTGAAGTGGGAGGAGATGATGGAGTGGCTTTTTTAGCTGGACTTTTCTTGTATAGCCATAGACTGAACCAAGCTACCTGTAATACATGAGACTGCATTTGGGTGGATGCTATAGCCTGAGCCAAGAGACTGACCTGCTGTAATGGTATTATATAAAGGAGTGAACAGAGGAAGATGAAGAGGGCGTGGTGGTGCCTTCCATCTTCAGGGAGAAGAGCTCTGTTCTTGAGAAAACCCTCGGCCCCAGGGGATGAGAAAATGGGGGGGACTGTTGTCCCAAAAATGAGGCACGGTTGTTTTTTTCGGCACTTGGCAAAGCATCCTTGAAGAGCCCTGAGCAGTTTCGGTCCATGGACGGTGGTGAGAGCACTGTACATGGAAGGAGCATGTCACCATGGCAGAGTTTCTCCGGGCGGTGCCATGTGTGACAAAGAAACATGGGGAGTTTCAACCCTGTTTCGTGGTGAGGACTGTGGTACAAGAGAGACTCCTCTCTCCCCGATAGACTGAGAATTGATTACTTGAGTGTTGGTAACTTGATCAGGACTCCAAGATTTTTGTCTCACTGTGCTTTGGTGAATTTGGGTGGGAGGAGGAGGAATGTTTTAAAAGGTGTTCATTCTGTTTTCCTATGTGTTTCTGATTTTAGTTTGTAGTTTAATAAAGCTTGTTATTTTTCTCTTTTTTCTAAGTTTAAGCCTGCTCTGCTCTGTTCCTGGTCACATCTCACAGCAGTTAGTTAAAGAAAACACATTTTCATGGGGGCACTGGCATTGGGCCAGTCCCAAACCGTGACACAATACAGCCTGCAAAAGCTACCAACTCTATGGTGTTTGTCTTGTTTTAATCAATAACTCCTTCATTTAAACAGCATCTAAAGTTTTAACATGATGATGTATGTAGCTTGAAAGAAACCCATCAAAAACTAAAATTCCATGATTCATCTATTGAATTTTATGCAACCTGAAAGCTTATGTTAGAATTTTAAGAGAGATATATAAAATGTAAAAAAGGGGAGAAAGAGCAATATGTGGTTCAAAACAACTTGCCTTCAGCCTAACTCTGCAAGACAAAAGTTGACCTTAAATTGATCTTCTGCACATAAAATGAAAGGGGACATTATGGGAAAGAACACAGCTCCAAAAAAAAAAATGAGATGAGTCCAACCAACAGTGATGAATCTCAGCCAAATGAGTGAAAGATGCACTTATCATTCCATCAAGAATGACTATCATGCTCAAAATACTGAAATAGAGTCTGAAGAGTTATGACCACTTTAGAATTTAGAAATACATATATCCTCCCAATGCCAGTTGTTGATAGAGATTCTTGCAGCATTATGATGGAAGTTGCCACTTTCTGAGATTGCTTTTCCAGATGTCCAGTGGTTCTGAAGTCCTTGGTAAAGTGTGAGTGGGAAACTTCACAAGGGCTTCTAATTTTCTAATTGAAATGGAAAGAAATCTCAGAGGATCTTCATCAGGCTTGGAGGGCACAGCTGGATCTTTCAGAAGGTGAGTAGAGGTGCGAATTTCCCACACTGTCCAAAATATATGTCTGAAAATTTATACTTTTTTTATTCCATTCTCTCCCACATTTGTTTATTTAAAACTTATTTCCTTCCAAATTTAGCCCTGAAATAGTGATTGCATGCTAGGCTCTCCCAAACGAGAAAAATAACCACATCTTCAGGGAGAACATGTTTGAGTATTTTGATTAATTTTCACTATGGTATTAAGGAGTGTTTTGCAGCCAATGAGAGTGTTTCAGACTTCAGTCACTTCCTTAATTAATTGCTAGTCAAGTTTTATGAAAGACAAAACTGGGTAGAGTTGTTGAGATCTGTTCTTTAGTGACCTTGTTTTCCTGAAAGGTGTTGAAACATAGGAATATTTAATATTTCTTCATCTATGACCAGTCTTCTAGCATAAGTAAAATACAATAAAGTTTTTCATGAAAAAAGAATGTATTTTGGGAAATGTAACATATACACAGAAGAAAGCCTGTCCACTTAGCATCCCATACTTTTAGGAGAAATACTAAATATACATCTATTGAACTACAAGAAATTATTTTGAAAAAGTTGTGGAGGGCTAAGGAGATGCTAGGGAAAATTGCAGTAATGATGTTTGAGGAATGCAAACCAGATACTGGCAATTACTATCTTAATGTTTCAACTGAAACTCCTAGTAAAATGAATCATCTGCTTTCAAGAGAGAAAAATGTACTGGCACCAAAAGCAGTAATGAAACTAGTCACTAAACAAAATAATAAATCTTGTCATTCAATAACGTCTTTGATCAAATTAAATAATAAGTAAACAAAGTGTAAATTAGTGACTAGACTAGAGGCTTGTACTCTAGATATATACTTTCAAATTGCAGCTCACTTCTGTGTGACAGAAGTAACTTAACTTTATAAGTCACGGTCTTCTCTATCTCCATTCTTACTGTTTTAGAGCCTATTATGCCCCTACCTTTCAGGTGCTCAGTAAAGAAAAAACCCATTAATGATTACAAGACGTCCAGATAAAACTCTGACAAGGGTCATAAAAGTGAGCAGAAAGGTAATTAGTAGGGAATGCATTACCACACATTAAAGTTGAATGTAATATTATATGGATAAATGTAAACATAATGCCTAATAATAGCCCAATGTTTAATTTTGTCTCTATCTAGCCCTTTTGAAATCAAATTAAAATAGTCTTGTGCAGCAAACATGAGTAAATATACCTTTGGCCTGTAAAATTTCAAAGTTCTCCAGGACAGTGGGTTTGGTAATGCATTTGTCTTACTGGGGACAGGAAACAGTACAGAACTAAAGCTTATTTAATCTGGTCTCTAGTTCAGAACAAAACACAGTACATTGTGGTGTTCAGTTGTATTAAATACACCATCCCTTGGTTCAGAAGGAATACTTGTGTAAAGCATAAAGCATTTGTTTGAGAGTAGGATGGAATTAGGGACATGATTATTAATGACATTAGGAGAAGAATTGAGTGTCATATTTCCTGAACAGACATGTTTCATTCAAAGGGCTTCCATGTATTAAATGAGACCACAGAAAGGAGAATGAAGCTAAAGAGTTTAAAATCAAGATCAAACATAAAAAAAATTCAACTAACTGTATGTAATTATAATGATATTTCTTTATCCTGCAAAAATATCTGGGTATGCTAGGCAGCTTAAGTGGTATATTTAATTTGATGGGTCACAGAACATGCATACCAAAGTATGGCCTGTTTTGTACAAGGCTACTAAATGAGCTTTGAAAATTATTATGAAACTAAAGTTAATTTTCAGTATCTTTAGGCAAGTCTGATGATATTCAAACATAACTAATTTTCTGTGTTGTTTTTCTTTAAAACAGCACTAAGCCAGTAATCATGAAGCAAGGAGAGAAGATACAACGTAAGAGATGTAGGTGAGGACTCACTGATATAATATTAATTCTTTATACAACTTTTTTTAAGTATCTGTATAGTCTTTTCCCACGTGTGGTTTCCTGTCATGAATTTAAATTATATGGGGTCCCTGTAATGACAAAGATACACGAAAAAACACAGTTACTGAAATACATGACTGTCTTATAAATACACACAGATTTAGCTGTATTTCTGATTTTTTTGGGAAGTTTACAAGGACTTTTTAAATTATTTTTTCCTATATGACCATCAAAACCATGTTTACCAATTTATCTCTCATATGTTTGGTCTAATTCAGTCTAGTTCTTTTGGTTAAGCTAAAATACTGTGTGTGTGGAGGGGGTGTGTTGGGTTTCATTCAGAGAAAAATCACCCGTCCTGTAAGTTTTTGACAGGTATGAGCTTAAATTGAAACATCCAGTGCTTTCAGATGCTAACATGAGAAGTGTGAAGATGTACAACTCTAGGTAAAGGAGATCATTGGGGTCTATTTTAAGACATGAAATAGTTTGGACCCGTGATAATACATAAAAGAGATCATAAGAAATAACAGACAAGCACAAAAATTTTTGTGGTGCTTCACTGAAGCAGAAGACAAATAACCTGTTTCTTTTCTCACAGTTGGCTGTATAGTTGAGGTTCATTCACCCCTGACTCCATCCACTGAACCTAAGTCACCATTCGGTGTTCTTCCCTCACCCACAGATGAACAATTGACCCCCTTGTCTGAAATTGGGTGCTGTTTTGCCAAGGAAATGTGGTACCTAATTGCTTCATACCTCTTACTCTTACAAAAGATGTTAAAATTCTTTTTTCCTCTCATAGTTATGTCTGTAGGAAAGGACAACGAGCCATTGACAGCATTCTTGCATTCTTCTACACAGTGGATTTCTTTATATTCTAATCCTCCAGTAGTCCATATTCACTGAAGTTAAGGGAAAAATTTTAATGTATATTTTTGTTTCACTTGGTGTACATGTGTTAAAAAGAACTGCAACAAATGAAGGTCACTTTAAAGGAATAGGAGTATCTGAATTACATGGTGGATTTCCAAGTGCTTAACTCAGCTTAATTTCATTACACAAATACTGAGCATATTCTTGATCATTGCTAATTAGATCTCTAAATACTCTGCAAGGAAAGGCAGTCATGTCAATGCAAGCAGAGAAAACACAAATGTTGCATATTGGTTTTGTTTTCTCTTGTTCTCAATCTAAAGCAATAGTCTCCTCAAATTAAAATGTTAATTCTTCTTTATACTGTTTTATTGCTAATTAACATCAAAGTTAAAATAACATCAAAATTTAAAAAAATAAAAATATGGTAAGTTTAAGTGCACCAGGGAAAATTTCTGTGTGACAAACCATGAGAAACTTTTGGAAAAGCTCAACCATTCCTAAACTACAATGTCACACACCTGGAAAGAAGTTGCAGCAGAGAACTCAAGATCCAAAAGGCATCAAAGCACTGAGAACAAAAAATATTTCCAGTTTGATCCTATTCAGGGTGACAGGATACCATATTTATGTAAATAAACAGGATTTTGTTTGCTATACAATTTAACTATATTTCTTCTTAAAGGCAGTCTACAGGAAATAAATTATGCGTGCTTATGTCTCCAGAAAAGATGGCAGAGTGGCATATGCATGCAAAGTGGGCTCACTTCTGTCATGATTCTGTTTGTCCATATTTTCTGAGCTGTTCCATAATTATTGGTAAAAAATGCTGTTTATTTAAATGTGAAATAGTGATGTTTAAAGTAATAAAGTTGTGACGAATATGGCAATAAAATAGTGACATTTTACTAATGAAAGTGAGACAGATCCATATTGTCCATCAAATATTCACACCCAGTCTGGCAGGTAAAGTAGCAGGATTTTTTTTCTGAGAGAAAGGGAAAATGTTAGGTCTTCTCAAACATGTCCTAACAAAAACAAATGATATCTAGGAAAAATACAGTACCAATGGAATATGACTTGAACACTCAAAACCAAATGAAAACTAGTATGAGTGGATCATTCCTCTGCTACAGTCTTCTCAGAAAAAAAAAGAAAAAAAAAAAAGGAAAAAATCAGTATATTCAGTGTGCAATGTTGACTAAAAGATTTAACTCATGGTGTTCCATAAGGTCACCTTGACATTTTGACTCTGAAAGCTTTTATTAAGATAAAGATCCGTTTTTAAAATGAGACATTGTCTACCCTTAAACCATTTACAACAAAAACGTTTCTAGTCAGTACACTAATTAATTGTATTGAATTTGGTTATTATACCACAGAACATAAGGACACTGACTGAGATACCTTATTTGCCTTATATAAACATGAATTAAATGTCAGTTCTCAGGATGCAAGTGGGATGAATACACTTGGACATACCTTTAATTTCCATTAAACAGAAAATAGCACCAGCAGTACTGGGAAGAGCATGAGGATTTGTCAAAGGTCCTTGCTTTCATGCTGGAGCAGCCTGTCCTTGGCAGACTGCACCCCTTGGAAGAGTGACCCATGCCACAGCAGTTTTGGGAGGACTGTGTGCCTGAGGGGGAATTCATGTTGCGTCAGTTATGGGAGAACTGCTGCTCATGAGATTGGAACCATGTCAGGGAAGTTCACAGAGAACTGTCTCCCGTGAGAGGGACCCCACAGTCTAGCAGGGGAAGGACTTCTCTCCCTGAGCAGTGGAAGAAAATCTTGGGTGACAAACTGACCAAACCCCCATGGCCTGTCCCCCTGCACTGTCGGTGGGAAGAAAGGAGGGGCTGGGAGAAGAAAAGGTGTTTAATGGCTTATTTTACTTCTCATTATCCTTCTCTGATTTTGTTAGTAATAAACTCAGTTTGTATCTCTAAGTTGAGACAGTCCCTGTTTTGCCCTTGGTGTGTTTCTGGTCCTTAACTCATGAACCCTTCATTTAATTTTGCTCTCCTCTGCCCAGCTGTGGCAGGGGAGGGCGAGTGAGTCTGGCCTTTGGCCAGTGTCAAACCACGACACAGTGACATCAGGAGACGTCAGCTGGTGGCAGGGTGAGCTGACACCTGCACTGCTCCCAGTGTGTGAGCTGCAGCAGAGGGAACCGAGGGAAGCAGGAGCCCTGTTCTGTGCCATGAGGAGCTGGCAGCAACACCACACCAAAACATTTTGCACCAGTCAAATCACAGCTATATGGTAACAAAATCAGGGTCTCACAGGAACATCTGCAGATGATTTTCCAAACTTAACTTCTTAATACCAGATAGGCTTTTATTAATGTCATATAATTGAGATGCTATTATAAAAGTCTAGATGCTAATTAATCTATTGAAATTAATGACGTTTTCAGAAATGTTTTATTGTAAGCTTTCTTGAAAAGATTTTTTTACTTTACATTTCAGATGAAAACAGCAAGAAAACTGATTTTTTTTCTTTTTAATCCTTCTCATAATTCGTAACAGCCTTGTGAAATGCTCTTTTGGGAACACCTTCTCCTACTAAAAAAGTGTACTCTTGAAACATTGTCTTAGATAACATAGGCACAATAGTACTGAGCACTGAAATTACCAACTTCCAAATACCATGCTTTCTCTCCCCATCAGTCAGGTCAGTTGCAAAACTATTTTATTTCACCTACTCATGACATTTCAGACTTCTTGTCTGTCTTAATCTGTAGAACCAGCTGTCCCCTCCTACAAAATGACTATCAATGGTAAGGTTTTTTAAGGGACTGCCTTGAAGTTCGATGCTGCAGAGTGCCTAGAGCATTGAAATTTCTGTTTGCTTTAATGTATTCACATACGTTAGGTTAAACATGTTTTAAAGCTTTGAAATTAAACAATCCTGTACCATGGAGGACTGAATGTCTGTGATAGACAGGAGAGAGATGTGACCAATATCTTTTTGCTGTCCTTTCTTTTGTGCTAGAAGGACATATTGAATTTTTAGGAGAATAGGAGTTTTTAATTAGATGGCTTAGTTTGTTCATGTTAACTGAAAGAAAAGAAAACAGAGAGCAACTGAGGGAATACTTCTAGGATTACAGGTTGATGTGATATCAGCACTTTGCTCACAGTAATTAAAATGCACTGGGCAAAGGGAGTGAAGTCTGCAGGGGATAGATGCCTGAAAGAGGAGGTGGAGTAGGTGTTACAGAAACAGTCATAGAGTCCCCATCCCTGCCAAGGAACAGGCTTTTTTTGAGAACTTATATATATTTTTAATCATCAATTTGAACACTTGAATTAAAACAATCAACTTGGTACAGACAATGGAAAGAAGGAATTTTATAAGGTTATATGAGCATCATTTCTTTTGCTTTCTACCTGGGAATAATTATATCAGTTTCTCTCTAATATATCAGCAATAACATTGTTATACCTGTTTAACTAAAACAGGTTTAAGTCCTTGCATTTCAAAATGCTCCAACTGTTAGAGCTGAATAAATTTAGCATAACACTACTCCGCAGCCATGTAAGACAAGGGGCACAGTAAGTCATCCAATATATGATAATTCATGAAGTGGCAATAAATCTGACCAGTTTCACACACATCACTGTATATTTAAAGTGACATAGCTGTATAATTAGATTGCTCACTTCTGATATATATAGGTACTTACAGCACTCTTTATAAATACCTGTAAGTAACACTGTGCAAGAAACCACAGATGAGAGCAAATGGTTGGCAGCTGTGTGAAAAAGTTCTTACAGTTTTAAAATTATAAAAGATGAAAAAGCCAAATGACTAGACACTGGTAGTGGACAAAACAATTAAAAGCAAAGCAAACAGAAGAACACTTGAAACTGAAAAAAAGAGAGAGACGGGCAGAAGGAGAAAAGGCTGCAGATTAAGAAGTTAGGTCTCAATCTGCTCTGAGTCAAGCTGAAGGCATAATCTCAGAGTACACTAGCAAAATGAAATTCAAACCAAGGAAAAGTATATTATACTTCCAGCTTTTCAAAGCACAAACTGTAAAACAACACACTTAAGCAAAGCATATATATTTACTACAGCAAAGTCTAAGTATTTTCACCTATTTATAGAGAGAAATGGTATGTATCTTCCAACATATGTGCAAAATCTGTATAAGTCTAAAATAATTTTCAGGACATCCCCAAAATCTGGTTTTTTGCAGCTGTAGATAACATTCCACTTTCATGACAAGAAATCAATTGGTAGCAACCCAGCAACGGTGAGAGCTGCCTTATTCAAAGTGTTGCATTGTAAAAATGCTCAAATGTCACCTGGTTCAAATATTTGGCTTATCAAACACTGAATACCAGGGTTATTTGCTAACACAATAGTGGCCTGGTGTTAATGTGCAATGAGAAGCCTGCATGTGAAAATTGGGGTAACTCATGGACACTGAGCTGTCTGCCAGCTCCAGAGAGGAGGAAGGCACCTGCCAGAAAACAGTGTGTTGGCCCCCTCCAGTGTCACAGCAAACTGAGTGTACCAGGTGAGTGTGTCAAACCAATGTGCCTGCCAGGGACTCACCTTTTCACACTGCCTTGATCTCACAGGGCCACTGCAGCAGATAAAAATACTAATCTGCAGCAGCTATACTTGGAAAAATAAAAAATCCATGTTAAAATAGTGGACAATATTCAGAGGTCAATCTACTCTTAAGAAAGGAATATAACAAGTAGTTATTCTTCAGGGAGCAGATTTAAATGTGAAGCTGGTAAGTGACATGCAAGATATGGCCAGGGTTTGAGTAAATATTTCTGTGCTCTTGTCCTTCCTTGTTTCTATTTTATAATGAAGCATTGTGCTCCATACTGGAAAATATTTTTTAAAAGTTTGTTTGTTAAACTTAGTAGAATTCATTTCAGCTTTCTACCTACATTAACACTTCTACATCTACTGCCATTTCCCCCCTGTACAGTAAACAAAATACTAAATTAGGAAGAAAGCAGTGAAAATTTTTGTGAAGACACAAAGAGTATACATTATGAAAGTGCTTGCCTCTTAATCTGTGTTCCAATAAACTAACTTCACATAGTGAAAAATTAGTGGAGCTTACTTTAGAATATCATGCTACTTCTTGGGCCTTACAGAGAAGGGCACCATTGTGAACTTCAGGCAGCTGAACCCACCCCAGTACTCTGAAATCACCTCCCTGAGTTTCGTGGACCAAGGCTTTGAAAAGAGCTCCTCATGAAAGGGTAAATATATGTCCTTTCTCACTCATTTTTCTTTGCAATTCTTGCTACAGACTCAGAACCAGTGCTTAAGGAAGAGTGCAAACATTATATAAAATACATGCCTCTTCCTCGAGTTTGGGGAAAGCAGAGAGCTTTCCCACTGCTTGAAGAAGGGCTGCTGGATTGTGCTGAACTCCTTTACACAGTATCTTTACAGTTTTCTGTCTCTGCTATCAGTAGATGGGGTTTGCATTTCTAGAAGCCAAGAGTCACCCAAATTCAACTGACTGCACATCACAGTTTGACAAATTGCCTAGGACCACCTCTATCTCTCTCTACAACCTAAAACATTTCCCAGAGCTGGAAAATCCTGGCCAACATATACAAAATGGCAATTGCAGAAAACAAGATATGGCTTCCCAAACTCCTCCTAGCATATCTGCAGGCTGGCAATATATTTGGGCAGGAGCAATTTCTTTAAAAGGCACAAAGTTGTGATAAAAGATTGGAAAGGACTTTTTTAAAAATGTATTACAATGGCACAGCTTCCTGAATAAGTCACCCAATACACTTTCTCCAGAATTAAGATTATGAAAATTTCAAAGGATTTTCACGTAAGTTTACATTATCCCTTGCCTCACAATTGGCCATGAAGTCCAGTTGTCAGCCTCATTCCAGAGTGAACAACAAGGTGGATAATTTTTCTTCAAAATCCTTCCTACACTTACTGTAGTTACATTAATGCAAGGACCTAAGCACCAGCAAGATCATTGATCTCTGTTCACTTCCTCTGACAGGTTATAATTATGGCTTTTTGGGTTTTCAGGTGCTGATTCAATGAAGGTGTTGGGATGACTTTTGTGACTGCTACTGCATTGTAGGGGTACCTGAAATAGGGACTCTGTGGTTTTGTCTAGGCTGAACGTCCCTTGCAGGGCACCTGCTATTCCATCTAGTGCTGCAGTCCTAAATGCCAATTGGGTTTTTGTCAGCCAGGAATGGGCACAGTCAGGGTGTTACAAATCTGTGCTGCTTACAGCTGCAGCATCCTCTGGACCATTTGCAGTTCTTCAGGTGGCCTTGCCTCTGAAAGGAGCCCCCAAAGGAGGGGGATTTACCAGCTCCTCCCAAAGGAGCTGCTGCTAAACCTGGTTGTGGGCAACAAATGAGGTTGCCCAAGGCATTGCTGCTTTGCTGGATCGGTTGTTGGTTTGCTACTTGTGTTTCAACTCACTAGCAGCATGAGAGGAGAGGCTGGTAAGTAAAGCAGCAAAGCTGAACTCAAGGCCAGACTCCAAAGGCATCAGGCAGCTCTGGTTACTTGACTTTAGCTGTGGAGGTAAGTGCCCAAAGGATTATATTCAAGTGATAAAGATTCCATCCCTCTTCCAATGTTATCTTGTATTTTGGCAAAAGGGCATTCCCCTTGGCTGATATTTCCTCTAAATCAGAATGGGTCTTTCTACAGACTTTGCAGAAAGTCATAAAATGTAGAACACAGAGCGTTTGTCTAGTACAGTTTCCCCTCAAAGGATTTTGAACATGGAAAATAGTAAGAAATAAAACAAGGATTATGCTTTACTAAAATTTTGTCAGGTTTTCATTGTCAAATTTTCATTTCATTTTGTCAGGTTTTCATTTTCATTTTCATTCTAGTCCTAGAATGACAGACTAGGACTGCAGTGTCTTTTAGATGACTACTGCAGCTAGATGGATTCCAGCACTCTAGGCTAAAAAACACCAGTTTGGAGAAAGACATAATTGGCTGACATCTGCTGGCTGCAACTGTGTATCCCACCACTAATTCCATCATGTGACAGAGAACATACAGTGGGCTTTCATGGAATATTTGTATTTATGTGCAAAACAGTAATCTGAGGTACAGAGTCCTTCAGGGAAAGGTAAAATGTTATTACTTTTCTAAACAAGTGTTTTAAATTAATTTAAAATCCCTCCCAAACTAATTCTACCTTCATCAAATCATATAATTGGCTTTATATTTTCTCATTATCCAGTAACTAGTGATTTTTTAAAAGGCACTAACAATTTAAGGGAACTATAAACTACAGACTGAACAGAGAAATAGGTATCTTGGCAGAAATATGCAACTTCTCTAGCACTTGAACTGATTAATTTGCAATAAACTATCTAATAAAACCATGTTATGTCCAATAATAAAAAAAGTGTTCTACACAGAAATGTAAAAAAGTAGGGAAAGAGTTGTACCTGAAGGGAAGCAAATACACATTTTAAGAGAGAGGGCTTTTTCATAGTCTCCTTTCTTTGATTTATTATTATGCCCAAATAGTTCAACATTATCTAAGTTCCTGTGGTAAGTAAGAATGCACAGTACATTATATAACTGATTAAACACATCAAAAAATTATGGACTAGCACTATTTTAGTATAATAATTTCAATAGGTTAGTTGCACTAATAGTGCTTTGACTTTGATTTTTTTGCCAATAGGTCACCGACAACCCATACACAAAATACACTGAGCCATCATCTAAAGAAAAATCCTCCAAACAGTAAGAATACATATCTTATTTAATTCATGAATATTGTGACTATTGCAAAAGATAAAATGAAGACCTTACCTTATGCCTTTTAAATAATTTTACTGTATTTATTGCTGCTATTACTCACTGATTGGTTACTATTATTCAGTGACAGTTAACATGATTTAAGATAACTTCCATTCTTAATAGCATTTCCTAAAAGAACCATTATTATTATTAAAGTCTTAAATAATACTTAGCCAATGCAGTCTGTTAAGTGAAGTGCTAAAGTAAGTTGGCAAAGGAGTGCTTTGATAGTTGTACAGTTTAAGTCAATCTGTAAGATAGAAATATTGATACCTGACATCAAAACACCTTTTAAGCAGTAGCAAAACACATAAAATATTTTGTGATTATATAAAGAAATTTGAAATGCAGAATCTTGTGGTGATTATGCAACTCTTATGTAATTAAGGATACAGTTAACCCTGGACCAGTGTAATATGAGTAATTTAATTTTATATGCCTAAATTTTGCCTGTAATTTCCCAGCCTGTAGTAGGTTAATGATACTATACTTTAGGCTACTTTCCATCAGTGAGTGACTTCAAGGACAGAAGAAACCTTTTCCACATCTCTTTTGGAGACAGCATCTGTCTCCAAAAAATAGGAATGTTTGTAAAGTCTATTGGCCTTGGTCAATAAAATATACTTACTTGGAACTTTTTAGTAGGAAATATGCACTGCAAGTACAGAAAGGTATGGTGTAATTAGAGGATTAATTTCACCTTCTTAATGCCTTTATTGAATATCAGTGGAGGAGAATTATAATAGATAGGCCGCGTGATCTGTTATGGTTTATAATTATGGATAGACATCCACCTCAGGCTTCAGCCACTGCCTTTTTGCATTTATTCCCATATAAGATGCCTTGAAAAAACTGCTACTTTCGCTCTCTACAGAGATCTGCTAAGTGGCACATAAGCAGGAAGATGCTTTTACTGCCAGCCCACTCTTTTCACATCCCAGATATATGCCTCCTGCTGTGGTTGGATGCCACCCTGCTTCCCTCCTGCCCCATTATCCCTCCTGACAGAGGCAACTGACTGCTCACTCCCCAGCTGGTGACAGCTAGTACAAAAAGTCAGAGAGGTGGAAAAGAGAGTGAGGCTGTCCTGCATCCCAGGAACCACACACTTTTCCACAGCAGAGCTGGACCATGGATCATGCAGGGTGGAGGTCCCTCCTGTCCCATGGCTGTGCTCTCTGTGCTCAGCCTCAGCCACTCAGAAGCTGCTAGCTTAGAGTTCAGCAAAAACCACAGTGTTTTTAATGGGTTTGCAGATTTTGTTACTCATCATACATTCCACATCTGGATATTTTGATGACACACACTGATCACTGCTATTTCCTTTAGACAGGTGGTCAGAGATACCTATTGGCCTCAAAGACTAAACCACAGACTGATACTTCCCATGGTGTTTCAAGACACCACTATGCATCAGCTTTTAGGAACTAGCTTGTCAAATAGTGATCTTCACAACTCATTTTGCTTTCTCTTTTTGTTTGTTCTTTTCATGTCATGAAGTCAGTATTCATTACTGATGCATTGCAGGATTTAAGTGTTTCGCTGGTTTCTTTTTCCAGGTATAACTTGCTTCAAACACAAGTTAAGTATTTGAGCTAAGTTGTCCTTTCAAATTTGCTATAAGGTAAATTAAGACTCTCCCAAATCTAGAATAAAAATAGAACCAAGCTTTGTGTTTCTTGCAGAAAGCTTTAAAAAGTCTATTCCAGGCTGAGAGGCATGTGCTGAGAATTCCTGAGTTTTATAGCAGCTTGTGCCAAGTCACAGTAGCACCTCAGAAGCAACCTTCCCACTCTTCTTTAGCAGTATCCGTTTCACATTAATGTAGAATAATCTGGAAGAGAGATGCAGCACTGTCAAGAGGAAACAGTGGAGATTGCCACAATGAAGCAAATAAATTATGTTTTCATATTAATATATACTTGTTTGCTTGCTTTCTTTGCATGTGACCTGGCTGCAGACAAGTACATAAAGAATAGCTCACAATGAACTGATAGAGACCAATCCTAATCGTAAAAAATTGAAAGCTTTGATAATTTTCTTTTCCTTGTGAGCATTAGATCTAACTTTTAAAGCCTGGACAAAATTACATTCAAGTAAAAAGTGACACTGAGTGCACCAGAATTACCTTCTATTTAAATTAGTTTTAAATTTTGATAGTTGTCAAACTAGAGAAAAAGGTTTTAGCAAGAAAATGTTTGCAGTTCTCTATTTAAGCTTAGTTTTCTGAAATACTGAAGGTCAGAAGGTTTTGGGGTTTTTTTCCTGGTGAAAAGAGATTTCTGTTTGGTAGTTAAGACTGGCCATATTTAAGAATGAAGTATGCATTCAGAAAAATAAGAAACAGCTACTTGCAATGTGCACATAAAGTTTAGTGAAAGAAATAAAACTGAAAGTCATTTGTCCAAACATATTAATTTATAAAATGTGAAAAATAAATTCTTCTATTTGTAATAACATTCCAAGTACTCTAAACATACTTCTGTATAGATTTATTAGAAGACCATTTATTACTATAAACAGGCAGTTCCAGTATTTGGAAATCAAGGATGTCATTGCTTTCATCCTAAATTGTTGGTGATTGACTTGGGAGTTGAGGTCACTATCCTGCCATCAACCCATGTTTTCTAGACAGATGGCAACTACAGATATTCCTGGGATAAAACAATGCACTGATGTAAGGCGTAATGAATATGTGACAAGAATAATACTGGGTGCCAAGAAAATTCACAAGACAGTTCTAGAACTGTTTCCCTAGGGAAAAGAAATAGTCCAAGTAGTTTGAGAGGAGCATTTGCTTTAAATCTTGTCAAAACCCCAGATGGGGTAGCCAAAATAGTGTGCATTTCATTTTAGCTTGTGGGGGAGTTTTCTGCTCAGTCTGCTTCTGAAACCAGGACAAGCTGTGGATATCACAGATGAGATCATAGTACAATAACATATTTCTGTTTGAAGACAAAGGCCTGTCATGCTAAAACTCCCTGTCTTTAGGGGTTGATTCACAGGCAGTGAACTGTCAGACTGGGGCCAGGGGCCTGGGTGAATTTGAGGGCTGCAATTCAGCAGAATGCCTTTGCTTTACACAGCCATAAACATTTATTGTCTACCTTTTCTTTCTGTCTCATCCTTTCTTAGTCTATATGTGTACTGAGGAGTAGCTTCAGTGCTGTAAACACATTGTATTTTATCACTGTAGCCCCCTGGAGTTTCCCTAAAACTCCTTTATATAAACACACTGTCATAGCTGTAAACCAGGATGAAATCTACTATGGCCAAACTCAAAGCAAACGGGGAGATGAGCCTTAGGCCTAAAAACTTTAAGCTCTTAAAATAAAGGTTAATTTAGTGTCAGAAAAACTTAAATGTGACTAATTTGGTTTAGTTTAATGCATGCCTGGAGAGCTAAGGGTGGCACAAAATCTGAGGCTCACTCCTTTCTTGCTTTTGTTTCGCTCCAGGGAGGCAATTTGCACTTCAAAGAACGAAAGTCAACCTACTCCTCTGGCCAGGGAACAGGAGGGCTCTGGATAGAAACAAGGATTATCCCATTTTTATTTGCCTCTTCCCATCCATCTTGACTGTAGTAAGAAATGCATTTAGAGCATCAAGATACAAGAAGAGGTACTACCCAAACTGTCATCAGTGGGATACAGAGGCAAAGGCATCCTGAGGCTATTTCACTTTTTCTGACTCTCCTCACTTCCAGCACAGCCATATTATGCCAGCATATGATGGCATATGCTTAGTGGGCAGTGAACACTTAGTGGCAACAACCCAACACTAACATCCTGATTGGGAAACAAAGGAATGTGTGGTTCTGAGCATTTGAAGAATTTTCTTTGCTGACCAATGATAATAAAAAGAAAACAAAAAAAAAAATTGCAAAAGCCCAGATGAGTTTAAACACTGATTTAAAATGCCAACCACCATATATTTAGATTTTCTATTATTTGACTTGAATTCAGAACATTTGTAGAATTTTTAGGAAATGGAAGGGAAAGAGCATAGTGATACTGAGACCTTATCTTCATCTAGTGAATTTCTGTCCTTGCTTTGATTGCTGCTGTTGACCTTCAAACATCTTTTATCACATTATATACATAAGTTTGTTTTATTATCTTCACTCGGTCTAATTACCTGGGTGATTCTATACTGTTCCCTACAGGGAAATATACTGCTGAAGTTTGGGTTTTTAAATACTAATTAAAAAATTCATTAGTGTGTGAATTAATTTTCACTCCTTGTATTTTCCTCTCCCTCTTGATATTCATCAGAATCTGAGAGCAACAGAGTTGTTGCCATACTTTAATTATACTGTTAGAATTCCTTTATCCACCTGTAGGATGAGGAAATGAACTTTATTACACACAGTCTAAATGCAAAGCCATGTAAACTGTAGATCTAAAAGGTTTAAATATAAATAAAATTACCTTGCCTTGTATAGCTATTTCAACTATGTTCCTAACATTTAAATATGTATTTAGTGTGTGGAACAATATTTTGAACTATCCTTCTCAAAAGTATTCTCAGGCACTATATTGAAGGCTAGGTTCATAAATCTTATTTGTTGAGATAAGTTGTATTCAAATGCACTGCAAATGAATGTCAAACCACCCCAGCTCCTTACTTGAGGCTGATGTTCACTCAAGTCCTACATGGTTTTTTACACACTTAGTTCCATGAAAATGTCTTTAATGCTTGTGGGTACATTAGTTGTGGCTTTTTGTTCCTACAATTGATATGTACAAGCTAGTGTTCACTGACTGTAGCAATTGGCCCAGTTTTAACGACACAGAATTCACATTTGTTATGGAAAAATACAGGCATTGCATGACTGTTGTAAAAACAAGATCGAGAGAGAAACTTTTGTAAAATCATATAAAAATACTGTAATAATAACATCCATGCCTACTGAGCCTCAGAAACATCAGTATGTCAACTGGTTCATGAGGAGCACCTATTCATTGTATTATTTAAATTCTATTAACTACAAAACCAAGCATCTAATCAGTGATGTGTTCATTTTCCACTCTGCCATTAATTTTGCCTTTTGTTTTTACAGTTGTGAAGCTGAGTGAAAAAAGCAACAGAAGAGGTCCTTTGTGCTGTATTTCATTAAGATTTCATCCAGTTGATGTCTATCAGTCTGTATTTAACAGGGGGAAAAAAGTGTCTTCCTAGATTTAGTCCTCATATGAAAAAGATAGAAATGGCTGTCATAACTCGTGTTCCACTTAGGCTAAAGTAATTTTAAATTACAGCCTTAATCACTGCAGAATAGACAAGTTTTTCAAAACTCATCTTTCAAAACACATGTAGGATAATGGGATCATATTGGTGCGACAGTGGAGTCTAGCAGTAGTAACTCAGGTCCATAGTATGAACACTGATGGTTTCTGAGTCTGACAGTGGAAAATTCTAGAATTGCTGCTGCTCTTGATTTTTCAGATTTTTACTCTGACTCCTGTTTCTTGAATTGTTTTCTGTTCATATACAGAGTCTTAGTAGGAAAAGTTAAAGCTGCAGATCCATTGCCTAAGAGTACAAACTAGAGATCTCTGACTGTGAAGGAGGACTAGAGCCTGGAGTTTTGCATTCAAGATGACTACTTCATCTGTCAGGATGGTATAGGCATGTTACACACCTATAAAACCCCCATACAAGAGGGTTCTCCAGGATGTAAATCCTAGTGCAAGTCTCAAAAGAGAGGGGTTCCAGTCACTTCCTGGCACCAGCTGTGGGCAGCTGAAGCACATCTTTGCCACTGCCACCTTTTTTAAGTGCTGGCTGAATTACCTTTGGACGTGCGTAGCTGGCTGTATGGTCTAGATATCTAAAGAATTTAGAGATATTATTTGCATTTTAGGCTTAGAACAACCTAGATGAGGAACTATCTAGATGTTTCCATGTTATGTGTGATGATACTAAACATCAACATTCCCAAGCTCCTTTGTATAACTGACTGTATATCCTTTTGTAGCTGTGCTTCAACCCCCCAAACAGACTACCTTTTACAGAATTATGTAGCTCTGAAGTCTCTCTGTTTTTTTCAGAATCTGTATAAACACTTTACAAAAACTGGCTTCAATAGGACAAATTCAGAAATATCAAAATCACTCTCATTTCTGAAAAAACACAGATATATGTCTATCTTTATATATACACACACACATATATAACTGTACAAACATTCCCCAGTACACACAAATATAACTTCACAGACTTAAATCACTCTTCCTAGAAAATAAAACTTTCAATACTGATACATGTAATTCAGAAGCTTATGCAGAAACAAATTGCAACAGTTATATCCTTCACAATCTTATTAACAGTTTCTAAATTAAGGTTTCAAAAGACCAGACTGTCAATGGCAGCCCTTCTGCTGCTGCTGAAGTACAGAAAAAAATTAACTGTAAGAGCATGTTTGCATTCCTTCATATCAAGTTGCATTCTCACTATCACTATCACATAGAAGATATACAATCTCCTTTTATACTGAACACAAACTGGTACATTTCAGTGATGAATGTATGCAAGTCTAAAGAGAGGACTTCAGCTGGCTGTTATCTAGCTGGGTCAAGGTTTAGATAGGGAGGCACAAAAGTCAAAAAGAGACAAGCAGCATAGGTAGCCTGTGGATAAAGAGGTTCATTCTTCTGGGCAATCAATCACATGAGCAGAGAAAACAAATACATGTATGACTGAGAGGGTGAAACTAGCTTTGAAGAGAGATAATTCCATTTGACTGAGTAGTGGCACACTGGCTTCTTAAACATCCAGTTAATCTGCAGCACATAACTACGCACTCAAAGGACCATTTAGACTTGTGCTTTTCCAGGTTCAGTGAAAAATTCTAGTTTTGAATAATTATTATTCAGGAAAAAAAATCATATTCTCATAAGAGGAAATTAATGGATATAAAGGCACTAAATGAATCAGAAAATACATTGTTCTATTTGCAAAGAATATTGGGTTGAATGAAAAAAATAAAAATTAAATTTACTAACTAATAGCCAGAGTTTTCCTGGGGCTTGTGCATTCTTCATAAGAATACAGCATTAGAACAGTTTTCAATAAACTGGTCCTAATACTAACATTTTCAAATCTGATTATTTAAAAACAGACCTTGTGTTGATGTCCTATGCTTGCACTGACATATGTGTGAACAAGCAAGCCCCTTTATTTTCTGCAAGTTTGGATTTAGAGCATGGATGAAGTTGGCAGGGATCTCTGGAGGTCGTCTGGTCCAAGTCCCCCATATCAAGTAGGACCACACAGAACTGTTTATCTGGACATGTTTATCAAGACATGTTAACTGTTTATCAAGACATGTTTTTTTATTTTCAAGGATGGAGACTCCACAACTCCACAGCCTTCCTGGGCAACCTCTGCCAGTGCTGGGACACCCTCACAGTAACAAAGTGTTTCCTGAAGTTCAGACAGCAGCTTCTATGTTTAGGTCTGTGCCCATTGCCGCTGCTCCTGCCGCTGTGCTCCAGTGCAAAGAGCCTGGCTCACCTGGTCATTGTTTGCAAAGCTGCTTTCTAGCTGGGGGGTTCCCAGCATGTCATGGTGCCCAGGATTGCTTCACCCCACTTACAGGATATTGCACTTCCCTTTGAAGTGCATGAGGTTTTTGTCAGATCATTTCTCCAACAATATAGAGGAGTGTGAGGACTTATCCCCCTAAAGAAATCTGGGATTAGCCAACTCTTCCATCTCACAAAAAGTGAGATCCAGTAAGGAAAGGATTTAGAAAGAGTTGATTTGGGGAGAAGTCACAGAATGAAGGACATAGATTTATATTTGAGTAAAGACCATGGTACTGGTTTTTAACCAGTAAAACAAAATCTCCTTCTGTCCTTCCAAAACCAGAACACAATTCTGTGCCCAAAGAACTGAAAAGAAAGAAAGGAAAATTATTCTAGGTTATGTTTATGTATGATTTTCACTGTTTTTAAATGTCTGCAGCTCCCCCTAAAAATATAGTGCATCCAGATACACCTGCGTGCTCCAAAGATGGGCTTGCCACCATTTTGTTTCATTGCAAGTCTGGAACCCCTGTAAAAATAAAGAAATAAACCACAGAGAAGATGATGCTTTAACTTCAGGAGTGATTACCAAGCTGTACCATTTGTCAGAAAACTTGTGATAATGGTTAAAATGGGTGGGGAAAAAAAAAATAGAGCATGTGTTTTTATTCTTGTCTTCATTGTGTTCTACCTGCAAAGGTGCACAAAAGGTCACATATATCTTCGAGCAGGAAACTATTGCTCTTGACATATAAGTCAATATAACATCTAAAACCTGAGGAGGTATAATGTGACACAAAGATCACACTGCAAGTTTTTGCCTCAGTTCCTCTCTAATAATGTGAGGTGAATAAAATTTAATTTTCTTACCTTATATCTTTTGCCTATTTGAATGTTAATATCCTTTACTTCATTTGCCTGCCACATTGGAAAGTGTCTTACTTGGTATCTCTAGAGTTTAAAAAACAAAAATAGTGTTCTGAAAAATAGTTCTGAAATTACAGCCTCCAGCATATTTTTTCTTATCAAAATGCAAGTAGATGAATATTGTAGCCTATCCCAAATGTCATATCTGGGCTATTTTGGCTACTTGCAAAAATATATTTGTGGACTAAAGAATTGTAATAGACAAAAAAATCTGCTGGAATTCCTCTCATATTTGTAACAGCAATAATATTTATCTTTCCCAGAGACAAGTGTTAAATATATATTCTATCTCTTTTACCAAAACTATAACAAAGAATGAGGACGTATTTAGTCTGACAGGAAAATGGCATAGATGTTTATAAAGGTTCTAAGGTGTAAAAGTTGCACAAAAAGAAAATTTAACAATACTAAGATTGTCCTCAGTTACTAACATGAAGACACTCGGCAATGGAATTTTTACGTACATCAGTGTTAAAGAGCCAAGCCAAAAATGCTCTGAAAACTAGAATACTATGTTAAACCTAGAAAAAAACTTACTGACAAGAAGTACAATTCAAGAAAAAAATCTTGGCAGCATGAAGGAACAATTTGACAAGGGAGCTACCTTGTCAAGACTATGATCAAATTCCAGAGTGACTTGAAGTGCTGACAGTCTTGGACTGTACTGCACATGGTCTCCTGCATGCTGAAAGGATGGATTTTATGACTGGGAAGTTCCAAATAAACCACTGTCCTATGCTGGTCTACTAAGGACAGCAAAACAGCTTTTTTATTACTATTTCTGCAAGATGGAAATACAACATGTGACACTACCATATCAGCCAGAAATATTTGCCTGTGCTTTTATATTGCATACAACACATTAATAGAAGCAAGCCCAGGCATGGTCCTTACCAGATTTTCCAGTATTAATGTAATTCCATCTATGCTTGGCTCTCCTCTGTGTTCCCATCTAACCACACATCACTGCACCATTCATAGCAGTGCCAGGACAGGAGCAGAAGGGCAGATGCTAGCAATACACCAAAACCAACACCCTAATACATAAATAATTTTAAAAATAATGACAGATAAACTCAGGACAGGGTACCCCTCAAACTGCAAAATGAGGAAGGTCATTCGAGGTCAAATGAGGAAGAAAACACAATTGCAGTACATGAAATTTCATTGTTAGGGTTAACAAGAGAGTCAAAAATACAAACTAGCTTTCTTCTAGATATTTGACTGGTAGTGTAAACTGTCACATTATGATTTAAGTACCTGTTTCTACTTCAGCTACACAAAATCCTCTCATTTTCTAGGATATAAAATATAAAATGATGTAATAAAGGTATCTATTGCAGGAGGGTCTTATCAGCCAGTCATTAAAACATAGAACATCTGAAGGGTAAACTAAGACCAGGGTTTTTAGTAAAAATAAAAAGCACTGTGAAAAAGATCCATGCAGCTGTAGAGGGAAACATTTAAATCACTATAAAACTATTACAGTTTGCTTGTTCTGAAAATAGTTAATATTTGATTAGGTAGGTGCTTGGAGTTAATGTCCTTCTTAATTAAATCAGACTCCTCCTTCTCTACTCCCAGAGAAGAAAAAGCTTGATCATGCTTTTTTTCAAATGCTAATTAGTATCAGCAGAGAAAGTCTTAAATCAGAATGCTTTATTCAGTCCTGCTGCTTCATCCATTTGGATCCTGCTCACATTTCCTTGGGAGGCCTGCTCTTTTGTATCTGTGAAAATAAGCACAGATGTTGGCTCCACCTCCCTCAAAGCAAGTTTTGCCTAATGACCATTTTGAATGTATCCCACTTGCACCTGTTCAGCCTTTTAAAGTAAAATAAAGTACTTGATTGACTCCAAATATCTTGTCCAGATTTTCTTAACTTGATTATGTTGCCATAAAAGACAAGAGATTATTTGAGTAGCAGCCACAGTATCAGCTGGAGTAAGGCCAACCTCATCATTCCTGGAAGCATTTTTTTGTTGCTGTTGAAAGTCTGACTTGGGAGATATTGCAGATTAATTAGAACATTACATGGCACAGCTACAGCACTGAGGTACACACAGAAGCAAAGATTACCATATGCAATTATTTATAATGTGCCAAGTACACAAAAATGCTGATATTAAAATGGTCACATTGATCTTAATATGACATTTCTGCAGAACTGTTCTTTTTTTATCAACAGAATGCACTAGCTATCTTATTTGGTACCTCCTCCTGCCATAGAAGCCATCAAATTTATTTTCATGTATTATACTTCTTCTTCCATTACAAGTGTCCGAATTGCAAAATATTTTTTTCACAGATTTGACCAAGTCCTACCATCATTAAGTTTCTGGTCAGACTCCCAAGGTTTTCAGAAGTCTGAGAAAAAAATATTTTCATTTATACTTGCATAAATATGAATAAACTTTTCTGAAAAACCTATATATCTACTCTGGTTTCACAATACACAAAGTGGATTTCACAGAATCATAGCATGTTTTAGGTTGGAAAGTACCTGAAACTTCATCTAGTTCCAAACCTCCTGCTTCACTGGACCAGGCTGCTCAAGGGCCCATCCAGCCTGGCCTGAAATGCTTCTAGGGATGGGGCATCCACAGCTTGTCTGGACAACCTGTCCCAGTGTCCCACCAGCTCGTAGTGAGGAATTCCTTCCTAACATCTAATCTAAAACTCTTTGAGTTTTAAGCCATTCTGCCTTGTCTTAACTCTGCATGCCCCTGTGAATAATCCCTCTCCAACTCTCTTGTAGCCCCTTTAGGTACGTAAAGATCTCTCTTGAGCCTTGCCTTCTCCAGGATGAGCAATCCTAACTCTCTCAGCCTGTCTTCATAGAAGGAGAGGTGCTTCTCTGAGAATCTTTGTGGCCACCTCTGGACTCACTCCAACAAATCCACATCATTCTTGTGTTGGGAACCCAGAATTTGTTTTTTAATGCCTAGCAATGTATATTATGAAGCCATTATTAGCACTATTTAGATTTACAAAAACCCATTTTTTCATTGCAAATGAGACAAAATTTTTTGATTGATTCTACAGTTCCACAGTTCTGTTTGAAAATAAAATTCCTTTTATGAAATGATGGCAAAAAAAAAAAAAAAAGACACATGATAAAATGGAAAAAACTTCAATTTGGTATTTTAAGCACATATGTTAGTATGTGGCACAACATTTAAGAAATAGAACCGGAAAGCCATTCTGCAAAGTATTAGCAATTTTGAGACCAAAGTATCTGTTTTATTACCAGGAGGCATTTTCTTGAGTTCTCTTCTCAGTTATTATGAAACAATTTAAAACAGTGAAATGTTACCATTTTGACTATGTTGTACTCAAACTATTGGAAGATGGTTTTGCAAATCACTGGTAAGGTAACACAGTGTTGCTCAACTTTAGATTTCCCATCTAATTAAAAAACTGATTGCAATTACTTAAAATTTATGATTTCTCTTTTTCTCCACAGCATATCAAATAAAGGAATCTTATACCTCTTTCTTGATTTTGTAATTCTAATCATTTTTTCCTAACAGACTCTTGTCATGTGAATTTTATATTGCACAATTCTGCATGTATATACAAATTATATATTGTGTGTGTGCGTGTGTGTGTGTTTATGTGTATCTTTCAAGGAAAAAATTATTTTATATTGCATTGGATCATAGCGTATAAACTGCTAACAGATTCATGACATAAATTTCTTCTTTTTCTTCTCATGATTATTGAGTATAATGCAGAATTCTTATGAATTCCTAGCTGTTGCATAATTTAAAGTTATGTCTTATAGCAAACATACAGGAAGAATAATGAACTCCTTTCAGAAAACCTACATTAGAGCATTTCCTGAATTGATGCTTTCTTTTGTTTCTTTTAGTATCCTTCCTAAAATAAAATAAATGCCTATAGGTACACATCAGTTTTACATAAATTATCTAGGATTACATTAGCCACCACATATTAGAATTAACTGCTGGCATGTCATTACTAAAAGTAATAGAAAAAAATGCTGTTCTTTAGGTGATAAATGGATAAAGCGTGATACTAGGACATTTCTGTATGCTTCTCTAAGTCATCTCACATCTTAATGCAAGTGAAAATAAAATTATTTACATTGCAAAACAATATCATAATGCAAACTATAAGAATTAAAGAAGATTTTTCTTTGATGTAAAATTTCTGGTAACTAGTGCTGTCATTTGTATTATAAAATATCTGACCATCACAGTGAATATTTCTACTGAAATTCTCACATATGATGAAAGACAGAGGATGTGTTGTGATTTGGTCCTCCTGTGACTGTCCATAATTTAAAATTATATCCACTGAAAAACAGTAATGATCCTATTAAACACAGAATAAATGCATTATACTGGCTAAAAATTATTCAAAAGTACACTTATACAGAAATTAAAGTGTCACTGGAAAATTATCAAGCTGCACCTTAATCAGTCAGTTGAACATAATGTTCAGTAACACAGCATTGAATTTCATACTAGACATTTCTTTAAATCACATGCATTGCATCTTCAGTCTTCTGTTAGCTGACCTGGTAATAAATATGATAAATATGATGTACATAAACCCAAGATTATTATACAAAATTCAATAATTTTGTAGTTTTTTTGTCTTTTTTATGTCTTCATAGATGGTTGAGCTTACATGGACACAGACTACTGTAATAAATATCAAGAAACTGAAATCAAGATTTTCAAATTTTATTTCAAAATTATTTTCAAGTATGATTTTTTATTCAAAAGCAAACTTTGAAAAACCCCAAACAAGAGTGCAACATAATTCATTAAGAGAGAGAGGTTATTTTAAGGCACATGTAGGTTACAGGAACCCAACAAATGCAGCCAGACATTTAAACCCTGTGGGTGAAGCCCATGTCACACCACCTTTCTTTCACAGACGAGCACAGGGCAGCCAGATTCTCAGCTGGATTGGTTTGACATAGCTCCACTTTATTCAACAGGATTTGAAACTATTTATATATTTTCACACAAGCTAAGGATCAAATGCAGAAAATGGGGAAGTTTTAAGCAAAAAAAAAAAATATTATTAATAATAGTAATAATAAAATAATAATAAAAATAATGATAGTTTCCCTTCCAAACTGGGACAAAGATCAGATTCCAGAACTGATGCACATTTTCTGTTCTTATGTCACCCCATCCCTCTTTTCAGTGCATACCCATTATCTTTTCTGAATACAGTTTCCTCCACACAAATACAAGTTTTCACATTCATAAAAATGCTTGATAGGCAAGGTTACTCCAAAATCATATCAGATTATATCCCCAAACAATCTGTCAACTGCAAAAGTGAAGACTTTAGCACCAGCCATTTGTGCTCCATGATGCTTTGTCAGCAACTGATCCCTAGAACTACCAGTTAAACTATACCTTGAGGAAACTCCTCTTTGGTTAGCTTTTCACCAGGAAAAGTCAGTGTCAGGAAAAGTCTAAAGATGATGAAGATATTCACACAAAGCAAGCAAAAATTGCACGTACATAGTGGCAGTCAAACATTCAGCTGGCACAATCCCTGGTTTCTGTTAGCTGCCTGGCATGTTAGATTGCCATCTTAAGGGTCTGATTTTAGAAACATTACCTTGTTTGGTTTTTTTTGATGTTAGCCTTTTTCTTGAGATTGTATTCTGATTATTCATGGCCCTATATTTCATGCAAAACATGCTAAGTTTTCCTAGAAAGGACTCTTGATGTGTACATGAAAAAAATCTATATCCATGATGAGAAGAAATCCCCACATATTTTTAGTGGTCATATGTACAATTTGTTATTGTTTTGTATAACTCCATTGCTGCAATTATTTATTATGGATAAGCTTCATTACCAAAATCCTTTTAAGAGAGAATTTCAGCTGTGATCTCTGAGCTGAAATGCCTTTGAAAGAGCATTAGCTGAGACCTTGGAAACAAATCATAATTTTCAACTACTTGAATGACAGCTGAAAACACACCATTCTGTTCACTCTATAGTACTCTTCACAGAAACAGTCAAAAATCTTCCTTTCAGGTTGTACTGAGATGCCTTATCAAGACAGGAACACAAATTGCTTACCAGCCTGGACCGACTAGAACAAAACCACAGATATTTGTGAATAAAAAAAATAAGCAAACGTAAATTCTTAAAACTTATGGACCATTCAGTTGTATAATCTGACTCTTTTAAATAGCCTGAAGATTGAATTTTATCCAGTAATTCTTGCCTAACTCCAAGAGGGTATCAGGATTTAGTTTGAATTAAGGATTATAAAACATAAATATGATCTTTGAACTATAACACCATAATTTCTAGTATGTTTTCCTCTGCAATATTTTAAATAATAACACAAAATTTCATTTTGTGGGATTTATCAAATGTAGTGAAAAATGAACATATAACTAAACTATGCAAGTATTATGCACAGATCGTAGAATAAGTGCTCTCTATGACAAAAATAGAATACTGAGATCTAAAAACGTAAATTTTAAGGAAGAAAGAAGTTGTATTATTGAGCCAAGACAATCTTCCAGCAGAGTTTTAAGCAAAATATAATCTTCACTGTGTATCTGTTTAGGTGAATATAAATATAAAGCAGACAAAGATTGTGATATCCCAGAAAACATTACTGTCATCTTTGTTTGCCTTGTCTCTTAAGAGTTCTTTCCCAGAGATTCCTGAATTGCAAATCCTAATTAGATATGTTATTAATCTTATTCACATGAGAAAAGTTAGATATGTGCACAAATATTTGTTGGATTAGAGCCATAATATGCTTCTGGTGGGTTTTGGAGCATAAGATCCTTTTAATTTTCTAATTCATTGAATACACTCCATTTCATTATTAGAAATCTTGGTTCCTGGTTGGTTTTATGATCTTTTTTTAAGCAAGTTTAGTTTCATTTTTCCCATGATTCAATAAATATGCAAAATGTTGCCCAGTGATAGTGAAGAAAGTAAATTTATGCTGGAACTACAGTAATGCTGGTAAAACAGATGCTGCTTAATAAGTAAGAAAAGGTCCTCAGTCATAAGGGCTGAAAAACTTTTGCCTTTTACAAATAATAAAACATTTCCAGGTGAGGGAGGGAGAGTTTAAAAACTAATTTAATACTGATGAGGGTGGGTTTTAATCATAAAATAAAAAGAGGCAAAAGTTACAGGACCTGCACATGTGGTAAGAGTTGCATTTAAACTACTAAAATGATGAGACTTTGCTTCTGAATGCCAGTGTGCAGGCTGGCTTCATCCCAAACTGTAACAGGAAAAAATTTAAAATTTACAGCCCCAGTCATACATCCTTCATTGCTCTATGCACTGATTTCCATAGAAATTAAATACTGGAAGGAAACCTTGATCAAGTCCAGTCTCACATCTGGAGAACCAGGAATCAGGATACAAGTGAGAATCTGATGTGCTGTGAAGTCTAGTTGTATCCAGAGATACCTGCAAATAGAAGAAGTTGTCATTATAGGAAAAAATGTAAATCATGGAAGTGTGGTAGAAAAGCAGCAATTTATTTTTTATAAACCCATGATCATAAACTGGGAGTTCTGCTTCTGGTTCCTAGAATCAGGAAGGCCAGAAATAAATAATTTTTAAATTACCTGTCCTTATTTATGTGACAGTCTTGAGTCCTTTAGCACTCAGCTCTGTTTTCAGATGCTTTCCCTTTCCTAGAAGTGACATAACTATGTGAAGACAGAGGTACCATCAATTAAGATCAACTATCAACCTTTGTAATTAACAACCTTTATGCTGACTCATATCTGATTTATGGATTTCAGCAAAAATACTAAATTTAAATGCATTTCAAGGCAGCCATTGATTTTTTCCCCTTGTGAAACTTGAAATGAGCAAGCACAGCTTTTAATGGTTTGAAATGATTAAAGCAGCCCACAGGAAAGGACTATTCAAAGTTCTCATACAAGAAATACATCCTAAGAACAAGCTAACTTCAATACTCTAACCTATTGAAACAGAAGGGAATGTTTTTCATTTTCTATTTAAGCAACATTTAATGCTAATGTGCATGCAGGAGAAATATTCGACAGGAATCTAGTTTTCATGTTGACAAGCTATCTCCAACACGTTATTAATTTTACTTACTTTTGCTTATTATATTTTCCTGGGTGGGGAAGATCTCTAGGCATGGTGCTAAGACAGTAGGATCATAAAATCATGGAATGGTTACGGTTCAAAGAGGCCTTAAAGATCAGGTAGCTCCAAGCCACCTGCCATGGGCAGGGAACTTTCCACTAGACCAGGTTACTCTGAGCCCCTAATGAGATGGAGAAAATAATAGCATGGTGGTTGTTCAGTAGCTTAGATATTGCAAATAATAGTAAGGATGGACCTTTAGAAACTCCAATCACATTAAGGAAAATTCCTTATTTTCTTCCTTGTAGATGCCACTTCCTTTTTTCTGTACAGCTGCAATTCCCACAGAAACAGCATGGATGGAATTGTAAACTCTCTTGACATTTGTACCGTGGGTCAGCACTATCCACTTTCATGATCCACCTCTTCTGCCATCATTTTCTTAAAAAGAATTCAGAAAACCCCCTTAACACTTAAAATTTCTGCCCCCTCAGGCAAGTCTCAAGAAGAATAGAAGTTTTGTCCTGATTATTTGTGTGCTAATGGATATGGTATTTATACCACAAAGAGTGAAACCCCAAAACATAGAAATTAAATGCATGTTGACCACGGTATTGAAAATGGGTGTAGATAACTTTGTTTATATCCGTTATGTATATATGGACAATTATTTGTATGCACATATTCTTCCAATAATGAATATGAAGAAAACTTCTTCATATTCAGGACCAAAAGAGTGGAGGTTTTTTTACAGCAAGACTGCAGAGTCTGGGCTGTAAGAGATTAGATACATATTTGCAAATACACACCCATCATTCCTCATTTTTCTATAAATAGAGCCTTCATGCATTTTGTAGATTAGAAGTTATTTTTCACATGTTTCTGCATATGAAAAATGGCTCAGGCTTTTTAATCTTGTTAGCAATGCATCATTCTATTTGTTAATGCTATATTTTAATTGCTAAATTGCTTGTCATTGGTTACACTAAATACATTCTCAATTCTATTATAACCATTAAAGACTTTCAAAGGTTTTATGGAACTTCCTCTATGATAAAAGTATTCACTTTTCAAAGTAAACCTTATGTCTGTGTATTTCACAGGAGGTACAATATATCCAAGAGAAAACCACTTACTATATTTGACATAAGAAAGCTGATGTATAGGCAGAGCAATGCATTCAGCCTGAATTTTGTTGACTGTGTATTTCTCATTCTAATGTTAACTTTGCATATAGCTTCTGGTTTTGCCTCTTTATTCTTTTCATAATTCTATATATGCAAAGGCATCATGGGGCACCAAATAGAACCAAAACCAATGCCAAATGGATATTTCTAGTTAGATAGAAGTCAGTGCTACAGCCTGAAGGATTTGATCAGAGATATCCTGAGAAGAGTGTGGTCTTTACATCTAAGACATGGCATGTCAGCTGCTGAAAACAGATTTGGTAGTAGTCTTAATTATCCGACAGAAGACTGCCAGCATGACAGCAGGCCAACCTTTTCTTAATTGAATTTTTCCTTGACTACTAAAATGCCTTAAAATTGTATAATATTAAAGGTAAATATTTGATTCAGTAAGAGACACAAGACCCAGACACACAATTTAGATTCAGGTGTACCAATATTTCTCACTTCAGTTCTTTTTTTTTCAAGTAACATTGAAGTTCACATCACCCAGACTGTACAGGGAGGTGCCTAAGATGATAGGAAATGTTAGGAATGATGTTAGGATAGATGATAGGACGTGTTGGGAGCATGTGTTCACCTTCACATGTCTCTTCAGATTAAGTGTCTTATTTAGCTGAATGGCAAATTCTCCCTCTGGTCAAGGTATTCAGCTCAAATTGTAGAAGCAAGAGCCTACCCTTCCTTTTTCAACATGGCCAGAAAATAAGCTTGTTCTTCCCCAGTCCCATTGTTCAACACCTTTGGAGATCTAGCTCAAGTTTCTGGCCACACTCAAGGACTTACAACTTGAATCACCACTCTCAAAGGAAAGTAATTAAATGAGATTATGCGATATACTGAAATGCGTGTCAGCAAGTAAGATACTTCAACTGAAGTAATTTTGCTTCATGGGGAATAAAGTATTCATGGAACTAATTTCAAAGCATTTCATTTGTCATACTAGGTTGAATAAAGAGGACTGACATGCACTTAAAACTCTTTCCACAGTCAAGCCTCAGATGAAGTACTTTATCTGGTTTAGTAAATGCACTTCAAGAAAAGTGGAAAGATGTTGGATACATTCCAGAAGAGAGCAATGGGAAGAATCAGAACTCTAGAAAATATGTGGAGATGCTAAGCAATTTGTGGTTATTTAGGTTAGGAAAAAAAGTAAACTAAAAATTGCAGCTGTCTAAAAATAATGTGAGAAATATTGGAAAGAAATTATTTCCTGTGGTTATGTTGGATGGAACATATGGTTCAGAAATTTTCAGAAACGTGGACTTTTGTAAGATATGAAGGGGTAAGAATCAGTTTCTGCTTCACATACTTACATTTCAGTGATGAAAAATAGGCATCCACACCTCAGCTGGGCAGCTATGCTACCATCACATTCAGTTGAACTTGGAGAGCTCTTCATTTTACCCAAAATTTGACACTTACATGTGCTCAGCTGACTAAGTCCCTGTACTCCACTGACTCTATTGACTGGATTTTCACTGAGTATAACAGCTGCTCAAATGTAGATGTCTCCTTTGAGTACATTTGAATGAACATCTGAATTGTAAGATGAATTCTGGTGTAAGAAAAATTCTGCAAGTGAGGATGGTGAAGTTCTGGAATAGATTGTCTGGGCACACTGCACACAGCAGAGTGTGCTTTATGCAGAGTTGACCTTTCCTTGGGGCAAAGCTATTCTGTAAGCAGAATAGCCTAGCTCAATAACCCTTGATGTGATAGCTTCTGTCCTACTGTTAAACACTGCCTACAACAAGCTCTGTTCACTGCTTCTACTCTGGGGAGACACACAGCATGTGGCAGAAATCAGAATTTTCTCCCTGTGCATGTCCAAGCAGGGATAAATGCAGATGGCACTGCATCTCCTGTTACTGGGGCTGATTGTATTAACTAGGCAGAAACTCTGTGGGCAAAAGAAACAATTAGATCAGGTTCCTTCCTACATTTGTCTCTGAAGGGCAGCAACAGCTTTATGTGCAATTTTGTTTGAGCAGAGTCCAGTTCCCAGCTCAGGTAATCCTTAAATTAACCTCTTGTATATATAGGTAGCAGAAAGACAAGGTTGTGGATCTTAGTAGGGTCTAGGCACATGATTATTAAGAAACTACTCAAGACTATTAGATTTATTCTTTAATTGATTCATCCACTTTATGTAGTTTTTTCAATTTCACATATCTTCATATTATTAACTTTAAATTTTCCTTGTGCAACCTGATGTCCATACTGTGCTACACAACCACTTCCATGCTCAAACAAACTAAAATCTCATTTTCATTTTGTCAAGTCTAAAATCATTTATGTCACCTTGGAGAACCATAGTTCAGTTCCCAGAGAAGAGTGAAACAGCAGACTCAGCATTGAAATGTGAATTTCACCTGATCTAACTTGAGAATATTAGACTAAGAAATCCATTTGACTTCATTTGTCATCAGTGAAGAGAGACAGGTCCCATATGGACAGGCATCCATACTGAATATCTAAAATATTAGGATGATTACTACCACTGCTTTCTGCATATAGAGTAGGAAACTCAGTAGATTTTGGGAGATAATTTTTCACTGACATTGTTTAAGTGCATACATCAAATGTACAATCACAAATTTAAAAACTGACAATGGGTTTGGTGAAAATGTCTTCTGATTCACTATGGACTGCTAAACAGAAAACTTCAGATATTTTTGCTTTGATAGTGAATGCCAACCTGTGGTATAATAATTGCTGGCTGTGGATGAAATTATAGAGACATGGATCTGTGTTATCGGGTCTTGTTTATTTTTTTTAATTCAGTCTTTCATATAATTATCATATTACAGACTGTAAGACAAATGCAGTTCCCAATATGAACTGGTGTTGACTCAGAAAAGTACAATGTACAAACACTGATATCAATAGCTTTATCTGTTCTGTAGTGTTAGACAGTACCACACGACTTAGACTACACCAACATCCTTTTCAACTGACTGGGTTTTAATTAATCTTTCTAAAAATATTTGGGGTAAAGAGAATATGATTTCCTTGATTAACTTTCAAAATATACTATCAGTTACATACAGAAACACACATTAAATCCTTCAGTTCATTAATTGATTCTGTGTAGAATATCAGCAGTTCAGCAAAGTATATCCTGTTGTTTTTACTTCTAAGCTACTTTGGAAAAAAAATGTAGATTAGTGGGTTAAAATAACATGTTAAGTATTGTTAGGTTTCATAAATAGTATTTTAAACAGTTGTCAAAATACATGCTTGAGAAAAAGTACTTAGAGTTTAGAATATTAAGATTTATTTTGTTTATATACTCTTAATTTGAACAGTCAGAATACCTCTATTAAAATTTTTCTTTCTCTTTTCTTTCTTTATCCTCAAAATGAATGAAAAAATAAAGCATACAGAAACAGCTGAATTTTTGCAATAAAACATTATGTTCATAAATTTATTTATGTTGTTTGAAGCACTTTATTTTGATAGTATTAGAGAAAATTTGGGCTACATTGCCCTTTGAGAAAAGAAGAAAAGGCTTCAACATGTATATTATTACTGGTCCAATGGGCTATGAGTCACCAATTAGTAATAAGCTTTTTTTTTCCTAATTATCATAGGCTTAGTCTGTCAGCTGGACAGTAAACAAGACTGCCATCTTAGTGTAGTGTCCAGGCTGGTTAAATCATTTTCTAGAAATAACCTGGCCTGAAGGTCAGGAAGGACACTCATTCCAAGACTCTAAGTGGGCTACTTGAGCTTAACTGGCAAGAAGAAAGATCCTCAGTTAATTTGGCATGTATGGGTGAGTGCACATCAGCACCACAAAGGGCTCCATTATTGCCATATCAAAGTAAATAGCTGAAAAAAAAGTGAGTCAGGGAGATGAATGATGAGTTAAGTGTTAAGCAGACACTGAGTGCAAACAGTAAGTGTTACACAGTTGCTCTCAGAAGGAATGTGGCATCTCTTAACTCCTTAATTTCTGCTGTGATAGATCTGGTTTTCTGCAGATCTTTTTTTTATCCTGGAGATCCTTTATTACTCATTTTAATGAGAATTTGCAAACCCTTTAATAAATTAATTTAGCTTGTGATGTGTGGAAAAAGATTTCCTGCATTAAAACCCATCTTAAACAGGGTGTAATTTTTGCATGTGAGGTTATATTCATTGCCTGAAGATAATGATGAGCACGTGTATATCTTTCTCTGAGAATATTATTGATCATTGTACAAATAGAGATTTCAAAAATGGAGCTCTCACATGTTTGGATTTTTATAAAACATCATATGAGACCTGAAAAATATCAATTAAATATAAAAGTGCAAGAAAAAGAAATTGAATGAAGAGGTTGAAGGAACTTCTGTGAAAGAAATGTGAAGTGAGTGAAGAGTATAACACAGGAAAACTATTTATAAGAACTGAAATGAAACAGTTGTCAGTTCAAGTATTAAAGAACTATTTTAAGGACTCAGAATACTTAATTTTATCATTATTTGTCTTTGCAGAAAAAGGAAAATCTACTTATGAAATGCATTGATAACCTACAATGTAATTAGAGAAGACAGTTAAGTATCATCCAGAGATAAATCTGATGTTGAGAACTAATATAATAAAAAAGTGAGAAATGCACTGCTGTGCATTAGGGAACATAGATAAAACTTTTGTGTAAAGTAGGGAATTCAGTCAGGTGCAAAGGCAGAAGGAATAGCAGACGAGTGCATGAATTAATCTCTGAAAGCACTCATGAAAAAAAGACACTTTTTGCTATGTTGTATCAACTGATTTATTTTTTGTCATACCAAGAAAGTAATAGTGTTATTCTACAAGGAATGGATAAAAAGTACTCTAGCAAGAGTTGTTGTACACATTTGATCACAAATATTGAAGAAACTCTTCTACAAATAAAAGTAATAAAAAAGGGCTGCTGAGAAAAGCACAGAATATAATGTCTGTTGTACAAAATGGACTAAAAGAGCTTGGCTTCGTAAGCCTAAGCAGATAAAGTGGCTGTGAATATCTTCCTCCAGCAGTCAGGATGTGCAGTGCAAGCACAGGAAAAGAGTGCAAGACAATATTGTATGAGACAGTAAGTTTCAAGAATAAGGAATACAAGCTTATACAAGCACTAGAAAAAAATATTATGTACTTATAAAGTATACTTACATGATAATTAATAAATAAATTTGCACAGCAATTAATAAAGATCTGCAAATATTCCTTAGAAAGCACAAAAACAGTCCAAAAAACCTCCAAGCTGATTCTTTTCAAATAATTCAACTGTGACTGTGATCTTTAAATCTTTAATTTCAGATGAAGAAAACAGTTATAAAAAACATCTTTTAATACAAAAAGCAGTCTCAGAGGAACAGTATCTCTTAGGGGACAGATGCCAGAAATGAAGAGAGAGAAAGATCACAAGAAGCAATACCTTACATACCTTAAGAAGTGATCTACAGATTGCAGTTGGATGTGCTGATGCACAGTGTTAACATTGCCAGACAGCTCATGGGTGCATGAGAGCTCTGCTCACACAGTTTTTAGCAAGTCTTTTCAATTGTTTCATTTTCCTACTCTTCTGCAGTACCAGAAAGTGAATCTGTGATAGTGGGTTGAAATTATACATATCACTGAATTGCAGAAAAATTCTCTTTGGAAGGGATCTAAGAATGTCTCTAGCCCAGCCTCATGCTGAAAGCAAAGTCAGCTTTGCAATCAGACTTGGTTGCTCAGAGCTTTATCCAAGTGTGTCTTGGAGAATCTCCAAGGATATAAACTGCACAGCCACTTTGGGCAACCTGCCCGCTGGTTTTGGCTGTTCTCACAGTGAAAGAGTTTCCCCTTCTCTTCAGCCTGAACCTCTCTTGTTTCATCTTAGGCCCGATGCCTCCTGTGTGCTGCCACCCAGGGCGGTGTGACCAGCCTCCGTCTGCTCCGCCACCTCCCCGCCGGCTCCGAGGCTGCTGCTGGGCTTCCCCAGAGCCCCTGCTCCCAGCTGCGTGAGCCCAGCTCCCTCAGTCCCTTCTCAGGGGGCAAGTGCTCCAGTTCCCCTTGACCATCTTGGTGGCCCTTCACAGAACCCACTGCAGCTTATCAAGGAGTTTATTGAAGTGGGAGTCCATTATTTCATGTTTTTTCCTAGATATGGTTTAACAAGTGCTGAGCAGAGGGAGCCAATCACTTGGTGCTGATCTCCTGGCTATGTTCCTGCTAACAGAATCCAGGAAAATGTTGGCTTCCCTGTTACCAGGTCCTACTGCTGTCTCAGGCCCAGTTCACTGCCCTCTAGGACCCCCAGGGCCTTCCACAGATCTACACCCTGTACAGACAGGGTCCCACCTGCACCATTGTCAGGGGTCTTCCCTCCAACAGGCACAGTTTGGCTTTTGTCCTTATTGAACTGTGAGAGGTTCCTGTTAGCCTGTTCCTCCAGCCTCTCCACAGCTCTCTGAAAGGTAGGCAGGACATCTGCTGTCCCCCTGCTATTTGATGCCATCTCTAAACTGGAGGAGCAAGCACTCCATCAGCTCCTCCAAGTCGCAGATAGACATATCACATAAAGAAAATTCCTGCACTCATCGCTGAGGAGTCCACTTTTTTCAAGAGTCTCCTGAAAAAGTATGATCCATTAACCACTAGACTGTACTAAAATAATTTCTTTAAATTATTTTGTTAATTTTTTCTGGAAATAAAATCTGTTTCTGAAAGCAAATATGAGTAATTTACCAAAAGCTTGAGAATTCCTATATGACAAAGAGTCACATCATGAGTTTAATTTTCTGATCTCTCAAACCAAAGACTTCAGAAGTGTGCTGGGAAAAAAAAAAAAAAAAAAAAATCAGTGAAGAGTTTTCAATTTAGTTTCAAAATTTTAATTTCTTTTAAATTAAAGTTGAATTTTCAATAATTCCAGGCTATAGCCACAGAAATAAACTGATGGAAAATGTGGATGTGACTCTTTCTCTTTCTGAAGCACAGGGAGAGAAATAAAGGATAAGAAAAAAAGCCACTGGATGATTTAGATTAAAACAGAGTATGAGGGAAGGGGAAAAGTATAAGAACTACCTAGTCTTCATTATGCATAAATATAGCAGCATCTGAACACGGTGTCATTGGGGTAAGATTGGCTGTGCCACATTCAGCAGATGTTAAATTAAAAGGTATTCTGAGAGAAAAGAGCAGGTTGGAGACCTGTTCGTAAAGGTCAAGCTTGTGTAATCACTGACAATTTGATCTATTGCTAGGTGTAACTGTGAAAGCTGGATCCTCAAGGCAGCAAATGTGAAGTTATCAGAGTCCTTTGAGATTCTGTGTGGCTAATATACATTGAAGACATCAGAGCAGCAGAGAAGACAAATGAGCATACACTGCAGCAGTGCAGAAAGAACCATTACTGCTCCCAGAACATCAAGGAGAGCAAGCTGAAATATTTCAGGGACATTCCAAGGAGAGATGGAGATCGATCAGTAAAAACAATAGTGTAAGGCAGAACTGCAAGCAGAACTGGAAACACGGATTGGGTCAGCAGCATAACAGAAGGGAAATTTCCACAAGCAATGAGGGGATGTCAAGTCTTATGAATCATGATGCAAAGGGCCACTGACCTCCAAATTTAAGGCAGAGCTTGATAATGATGGATAAAGGTAATTTATCAAACAATAATGTCGACTGGTAAGCAGCCTAGTTAAAAGACACATGAAATGTAGCCTCATGTTTCTGACCCCTCAAGCACCATCCAAATAAGATGCTGCTTTCTTCTAATAGAAGCTGTAGATTTCTACTTCATATGAATCTACAAAATATATTTAGACAGTCCTTATATATAAACAGACATAACATTCTTATACAATGACAAGTATAAATTATATATATTAGCTACAAAATTTTTATGAATTCTGTTGGAATATTCTTATAATCAATAGTTTCATTTTACATGGCAGACTGTTGTTAGTTATTCTATGAGGGGTTTTTTTCCTTAGAATTAATAAAATATGTAAATATGCCATTATCTGTGAAATCCTTACAAACTTTTCAAGAGGTCTTTAAAGAATTTATTGATTTTTACTTCACTCTGACTATTACTATATTTTAAAACATCATTTCCCTAAAAGACCCATTTTGGTCTTTTTCAGCCTTACATTTCAGTGTCTATGTGGACCATGTTCATTTACTTTCTGTCTTTCACATACCTCTGAACTCAGTGTTTCCTTGTGTGACCAAAACTGGGCTTCTTCACACCATCACATTCAGCCTAATAGCTTTAAACAGGATTTAATCCACCGAAAAACCTGGTTATGCAAATCTTAGCCAACACCAAACTTCTTTCCACACCATGTTATTGTTTCTTTCTGCACCACAGACAATCACCAGGGCATATTCTTACCTTAAATCTGTAGACTATCTCCATTGCCAGAAGTCATTGTCTATCAAATTTATACTTACTCTCCTCTGCAGACTTCTGAATTATTATCACACCCAGCATGAGCAAAGATATAAAACAATAAATTGGGTTATATATGCATGATTTCCACATTGAATAATCTCCTACAATCACATTTGCTATACAAAGGTTATGCAGAACAAAACATAATGAATTGCATTTGGTCCAATTGATTCCTTACAGAAAATAAAAATAATGCTTTATTATCAGGTTTAATAAACTGTGAAAAAGACTTTTATATGTGGCTAGTATTTCTTCATCCACAAACTGGCATTACAGCCCTGCAAAGTAGGATCAGGTTTATGAAGAAAATTAACTTCTTCCCTCTGCTGTGCCTACTGCAGTGTCTTAAATAGGAAAATACTCTCAGGATGTGCTAGTTTCTATTTTCACCTAAGTGACAAATTACAGATGCAGAAATTGCTGATGCTCCCAAATATTGTAAATGTGCAGCTGTATATGCCCTTCGTTAAAAGGATCCTGAATGTGAGAGGATAACATTCAGTTCACTGCATTAGCTACACCAATTTCTCTATGTACATTGCACTTGATAAATTACAGCTTCTAAATCTGAATGAACCGTTTAAGCTACCTCTGTCTACATGTCATGACTCCTTGAAAAGCAAGATATATTGCTTCAAAGATTTTTGTGTGGTTATAGATCAAAAATAAATAACACTATCTCATTTAGTTAAATAAAGTGAGTATCTATATAAATCAAGAGTCCTCTCATGCTTTCAGGAGACAAGCTGGCAAGGCATATATAGTCCTTTACAATCAGAGTTCGTAAGTTCATGGCACTTAAAACAGGCATGTCTTGGGAAATAGTCAAACTCCGATGTATTCTGCTTGGAAAATATTTGGCATCACACAAATTTGTCAATATGAAGCAAATCAACTTTGTGAACAAGTGAAAAAATGTCTTTAATCCATGCTCAATGTTGATGGCAATAAGTCAATCACTGTAAATTGCTGTGCTCAGTTCTAGCCAGCAAGATCTGACTCTCACAACCCTCAGTAACAAAGGCAGCTTTAGCCTTGAGAGCACTTCTAGCCTATTCATTACCAACACCACGTTTTTAAATCACACTGCAAAACAAACAATAAGGGGGTTTGGGTTTCTTTAAGGAAGGAATTTTAACAGAATTCTTGGGAGACACATGACTATATTGCCTCACCTGTCCTCACTTCAATGTCAATATTTTTGAACAGGTGAAAAAAGATTACAACAGAAGTAGTCCTAGGTATGAGAATGGTTGGAAAACAGAAGAAAGAAGTGGATAAGGTTAAGGTAGAGCAATGTTCATTTATATGAGTGAATGTCTTGCAATAACCTTTGACATTCATTTCCATATTTTACATTTCCACATCTCTGATTTTTTTTTGTTCTTTGCATTGAGTGGCATCATTTGTTTTAATGTAATTTCAGCTTATAATTGGCAATGCATATATATAATTACTGTTGGTCTAATCACATAATTAGAGCACATATATTTACATAATTGCAATACTTTATTAGAAAGTGTAGTTACAGTGTTAATGGAATTATGCTTAATGTCACCCTAAAAGTCTGCATGAATCTATGGGAAAAAGTCATAAGAAAAAAACTATAAACACAGTTTAAAATTTCCTACCGTAGCCCTCCCTCTCGCTGTTGTATCAGCAAGTACACATTAATTTCATTATCACAGAGATTGTCCAAGACTAATAATCATTTTTAGAAGTCCAGAACTGAACTATGGAAGTCTGTTATAAAAACCCTTAAAACCATCTAATTTTTTAACTAAGAATTGCTATTTGAAGTGAAAAAAAGAACAGGAATCAATCTTTAAATAATATACTTCTAGAAGATTCTGCCCTTAGTATTGCAACAGAAACCAATAAGACAAATTAAACTCTGCAAAGACCTCCTAAGTAGAAGAATCTAATAAACTCAGGACCGCTCGGATGGGTTATATTGATCAAATTTTATTTGAAAGAGGAGCCTTAAATCCTATTCTAAGTCCTGTAATCAGCTCAGTCTTTCCTTCAGTGTTAATAAATATTTGACTTCTCAACTCAGGATACTTTTATAGTAGTTTTGTTCCTCCATTGCCTTTAAAGGCAAATAAAACAACCTTTGACTTTTGCCATTGATTGCTGAAACAGTTACTGGATGGAGTCACACTAAAGCTTTCTTTCTGTCCTCTCCCTTTATATTTTTCCTGAAAACATTGTTGTATGAAATGTTTGCCTGTCCTGATTTTCAAATAATACATTTGGAAATAAGATGCCTTAAGACTACAAATAATATGTGTTTGGATATATTTGTTTGTTTGTTTGTTGTATTTTGTGAGACTTCGTGCTACAGAATTAACATATGACATATGACAAATATAATTTTTCTTATGCAAGTATACAAGTACAAATATGAATCATATTCAAGCAGAATTTCATGGTTTATCCCTAAACTTAAAGCAGTAATTTAAAAGAGGTATCATTATGGTAAGTATTTAGATGCTGCCTAAATGTTCTTAGGAGAGCAGGTTGGGATGAACCAACCACAAAACATCATCCTGTATGATGGTACTTTCTATGCTTACAGGCTGTTACAAATATATTCAAAATTACAACACTACAGCATGACTCCTGCAACCTGTTCACTGAATTGACTGTCAGTACATATTCAAGAGAAGTTTATAATTATGGACTTTGTATTCAAGACACACAATAATTTGACCGCTCCTTATCTGAAGGATGCTCATCTTACCCAATAATGACAAAGATGATGCATTACAGCCATTGTTACTTTTTAATGCAAATGATGGAAGTGTTCGAGCCATATTTCAGATCTGAAGATAAGTAGGGAATTTCCTGAGAATACCATTCCAATGGCGGAATGGCCATTTCTTCATTTTGTGAGGAAAGAGAATATTCTCAGTTTGTAGGGATGGAGATCCACAGCCTTATTTTACCTGAAACACATAAAAAGGGGACAGAGTAAAATTAGAGGAGGTTATATTGCAGAACATGTACATGCTCTAAATGGATGCTGAAACTGCAAGTGTATAATCAGTGGGAGGCTGGCAAATGGGTATATATGAGATCAGCGTTTCAATTAATGATTTTAGGTAATGTGGACCTAAGCAACACCTTATAACAATACAAATATTTACTTAGCAGATGAAATTATAGGATTAAGGCTTTAGAAAATGCTATATTGTTTTATTATTTGTGCACACTTGCACACAAATCACCCAAGCTGTGATTTGAAATGCACCTCTGGCACACTGCAGTGTTACAACTGCAGCACAAAAATTGGGATGATCTGCAGAATGCCTGTGACTACTTTGCAAGTGCTGACACCCATGAGAATAAGACTGTAATTTTCCCTTTTTTCCCTTTTCAGATTTGATATCCTGCATTCGAAAGCTTGCAACACTCACCAGGCACCTAACAAAGTGAGCAGAGCAGGTCAGCCATGGTCACCCCAGTCAACCAAGAGCCCAGTGATCTCCAGATAGGTTTATGGTGATGAGGAAAGTCCAAGTTCAGTCGATGGTCAGGATCAGGGAGGTCCAAGTCCAGGCACAGGCATCTGCCCCAGCAAGGGCTGTGGGCACAGTAGTGTAGGTGAGGACAAAGGATGAGGGTCTGAGCTGCTCTGCTCACACAGCAGATCTGGAGAAGATAAGCTCCACACACAGCTCAAAGCTGAAAGAGGAAACCCCAGGTGCTCCCAGGACAAGCTACTCTTCTCTACCCATGCCCCAGTTGTCTGTAAAAGCTAAATAAACATACTCAGGGCTCAGGTGTGACCATGGCTCACAGCTGTCCCTGCTGCTAAATCACTAGAGCTGTACCCAGCACTGATTTTGGCTCAGGCCAAACAGCACTGGTGTGCCTCAGACAGTGGACACACACAGTTCAGGGGCAAGTTTAGGACCACATGGGCTAGTGACCATTCCAGCTGCTGCTGATTTAGGGGTTCTACTAGTTTGGGAAGGAAGAATGGGAATGGTATTTAGTTGCATAGAAACAAGATAAGCTGTGCCGATCAGACTCCTGGCCAGAAAACAAGTCCTAGCCTTGTTTTCCCTTACAGCATAGATAAAAATCTTTTTTTATTGTTTTTATTTTTTTAATGCTAAGAAGTCACATTTCAGTCTACAACATGAGGGTTTGGACCACAGCCTTATGGGAAAAGGTTTGGGCCCGTTGGGGTTTCTTTGTGATGTACTTTTGCTGGCAATGAGGCTATAAATCCTACAATTTCTTGTCTCAGTTGCTTAAGGGAGAGCTTACAATGGGACCTAATGGATGCAGTCCCAGGAATTTAGGTCTGAAAGCAGTACATAGCCAACTCACCTGCATACAGCAGCACGACTTCTGCCTTGTTCTTCATCAGGAGTAAACTGATTTTGTGGAACTCAGAGACTTAATAATCTAGGATAGTTGTTAGGCTCTTATTCCATTATATGAGGACTTGAAGTTTCATCCTTTGAGCCTTACAGAGAGATACAGAGGCTGTCAAACAGAAATTTCACTGTAATTTAAGTATTTGAGGATTCTTCTAGATGTCTCTGAGAAAATAAATTCTGCCAGATTTGCAAGAAAATTGCACTTCAACCAGCAGTACGGTGTTATGAGATATTAATCGTTTCTCTTGGGCAATATGTATAAAATTATTATAGTCATTTGCAAGCATAAATTAGTAAAATTTTAGTAGATAGTGCATTAGTAGACACCTGTGTTTCTCTTCAGTATCAATGTGCTTTGAAAGAAGCCAGCATTTTATAGGGCTCAGAATGTGAGTGTTAAATGCACACAATTGGGTATGAATTGTAAATCATAGGCCTGGTCAATTTTTTTTGTTGTTTTAAAGCTATCAATGAAATTTGTTCACTATCTTTCAGAGTAAAAATAGTTGTGGAAAATACATATTTTGTCAATTGTTTTGTTCTTTTCCTTCAGAAGTCAAAGACATTCAGTTTTGTATATGTGGCAATGTGTTGTAAAATCTAAAGGAGTTGTCAAGCAAAAATTAAATCTGTGTTTCTTTGAAATTAATACACCTGAGCAGCCCCAATAATGTATTGTTTTCTAAATTTAATAATTAATAATTTATAAATGTGAGATTGAAAACTAAACTTTAGAAATGTGTTCTTCTCACATGCAAATATTTGGCATCAGTTGTGATCACAAACAATTTTAACCTTTTTGTGGTATCCTTCCTGACCTTCAGCTGCCACACTAAAAATGGGCCACAGGCCTGTCAACCTTGTGCAGAAGTCTATGAAGTCTAAATGGCATTAGAAGTTTACCCTACCTCACATATCTATAACTATATTAAATTGGTAATGAGATGCAACTTAGAGGGTTTTTTTCAGGATAATTCTGCATCTTTACAGTCTAGAAAAGTCAAACACACAAAAGTAATAAAAAAAAAATTAAATACTGAATGACAGCTTGGTTTTGTGGTATTTTTTTTACCCAAAGCAAATTATTGATATTTATGTGCTGCATAGTATGTGCCCAAACAAGAAAATGGCAGCTCTAAAAAACTATCTCTTTCACTGAAACGCATTCATTCAAAATTACCTCAAAAATAAACTAAAATACTTTAATAGCATTTTATAATAGTTTAAAATTTCCAAATCAAACTTGATATAAGGCGTAGGCATTTCATTTCTTTCTAGATTCAAATCAATAATCTGCAGCCTTATTTTGCTTTCATCTTTCAAGCAAATTGGATCTTGAATATTGTTGCCTTCCACCCTATAAGAAAAATAATTTAATTTTACAGCAGTACTTTTTGAGAGCCAGCTTCTTTCATCACTTGGCTATAAAAATCCAATTTTTTTAAAAAAATCTCAGTTTATGTTAAGGTCTCCTAAATTAATGAAAATTTTTGCAAGTTATTATTTTGGACTACTTGCACAGAAAATTTGTAAAATATTTAAAAGGATAGAATTGATGCTTCTAATGCTCTTTATGAATACATTTATTCTGTCATCACTTATCACCTTATCTAAATTCTCAGATATTGCTCTGCAAGCATACTAGGTACTCAGTACAGTACTGCAAAAGATTTTCAGAAATATCTTGAGTTTTCATTTCCCTGCTTTATACCAGAACAAATTTGCACAGCGTAAGATTGAAAAACATTTCTCCAGAAGAGATTCCACAAAAATAGCAGAGTTTTCCCTCAAACCTGCTTGCTGAAGCAATGCAGCTCCTACTAGAAATATCCACTATTTTTCACCCAAAGAAAAAGACAATTTGTGTGTATGTCATAGAAATCCTGTAGAGTACTACAACTAATAATAATAATATGCAAGGTATTTCTCTGAATCTTCCAAGCCCTAAGGAGATAAGGAGTTTGAATGTAATGAACTCACCCTTCTTAAACATATTTTGAAGTTAGTATGTTTTAAAACAGTAACAGGTATTCATGAGCTGTGCTAGTTTTTGTTGGGGTAGAGTTAATTTTCTTCACAGTGGCTGGTATGAGGCCGTGTTTCGGATTAGTGCTGGAAAACAGTGTCGATAATTCAAAGATGATTTTGTTATTGCTGAGCAGCACTTGCACAGCATCAAGGCCTTTCCTGCTCCTCATGCTGCCCGAATAGCGAGGAGACAGGGGCTGCACAAGGAGCTGGGAGGGGACACAGCTGGGACAACTGACTCCAGCTGACCCAAGGGACATTCCATACCATATGGCATCATGCTCAGCATTTAAAACTGGGCAAACAAGGAGGAAGGGAAGACGTTAGGAGTGATGGTGTTTGTCTCCCCAAGTCACTGTTACTTGTGATGGAGCCCTGCTTTCCTCGAGATGGCTGAACACCTGTCTGCCCACACTTAAGTGGTGAATTAATTCCTTGTTTTTCTTAACTGGGTATGAATTTTGAGTAGTATCTGTACTGTGGATTTTCTTACAGCTCAAGCGCAGACAAAACACAAACTCTCTTGATCTTTCACTTAGATTATTGCCAGAAAAGAAGATTGACAGGTAAATTAAGACTGAAACATAAGTGCAAAGATGTAAGCAAAAGGATATTTGTATGCTTAAGACATGCATCTACGACTTTGAAAGTTTACATTTAAAATCTAGCTCTGCAGCATGCCCCCTTTGTGAGCCTGGATTACCAACTTTGAGTCCAATTTTATTAGTCATTATCAGAGTTGCAGTACTTCCCCAGAGAACAGGCTGCCAAGCCTGATGGATGTAGTGTTCTTCTGCAAATGAGGTCAAAAAATAAGAACCAAAATGGAAGGTGATGGGCATGACACCATGTTCAAGATACCCCCTGGATCATCAGCTCTAGTCATCTGTTAATGAAGACAACCTACAACTCAATCTTTTTTGTAAATTGTTACAGTTCCACGGAAACAAATCAAGATTTTGACTTCTTTCATCTAGAAGACTGTTGCAAATTTTCACAGCATTCACAGTTCAGAAAAACCCCAGGTTTCTCTTAATTTCAAATTTAAATTAATTTATGTCCTTGTGCCAACACTAATTTAACTCAAATACATCTTCTCTCTTCTGCCCACTGGTGATTAATCACATCTTTTTTCAATCTCCATTTTGCAAGACTAAGCAAGCAAACTTCCTTTCCAGCCTCTCCTCTAGGAAAAGCTTCCTGGCATTTGACAATCTTTCTTTCCACCTGTTCCTAATTTAGTAAATTTATCTTTCTCAGTCCTGAACACCAAGACTCAGAGGTCTTATGAGACAAGTACCTCTCTACTACCACTAGAAATGTTTTGCTCAAAATATGCTCAGGAAGCATTTGCTCTTTTCATGTCCATTTATGTCCATATATTTTATTCTATCTTGTATAGAAAAAGAACCATTACCTTAACAACGTTCAGTCCCTAATTCATGATTACATTCTCTGTCTATTAATACTCTTTCCTAATAAAACTATTGTGCTCAGTTCTTGTGGTCATTCAGTTTTCCTACAAAATTATATTCTCTCCCTGTGTTTTCTTTACGGTTATTTTGTGACCTTAGTAATTTTTCTAGCACTTGTCTACTTCTGTCCACTTTATTTATGACAATGTTAAAGAAAATTGTCTGAAGATGGATCTTTGAGAAATTTCAGTATAATGACTTCCTTCCAATCCAACAGTTTCCCTTTCAACTTCATCCAACATAGTCTTTTTTTACCCAGATATGTACATACATTGAACTGCTGTTGAACTAATAACCTCTTGTGAGGCACTACATTCAAAGGCTGCATTGTATTCTAGATAGATGAGATCTGCTGCAGCTCACTTGTCTGGAAAATCAGTTATCTTCTCTTAGGAAAGTATCACATTAGCCTCACTCATTCAGTATTTGTTGAAAGCATGTTGTATCTTACTTCATCTTTTATTTACTTCCTCATTTCAAGCTCTTCTGTAACTGTTCTAAAATATTCTGTGTTATTGAGGTTATTTTGCCAAGTCTGTAGCTAGGAAGTCAGTATTCTTTTTTTGTTTTCTTAAATATAAACACATACATTAAGAAATTTTTTTTCCACTCATACAGACCATTTCCAATTCTAGAGATACTATAATAGATATTCTTGACAGCAAATAAGCAATTTTACATGCAAACTTCTCCAATGCTCCAGTCTAAAGGCCATCTAGTACTAGACAGAGAAGTATGGCTCTAACTGAGGTATGTAAAATAGAAGGGATGTTTCTTCTGATAATCTGACCTTGACTATTGATGATGAGTACTGTACTCATCTCCAAAATGTCTTTCTTCTAAAACAGATTTAATCTATCTATAAACAAGAAAATAGATAATAAAATAAGTCATTTTTGTCTGACTACATCTCTAAATCTTTCCAGTTCTCATGTATAAAAGATTTTAGAAATTTTTCTCAAATGGCTTCAAAATTATTTTAAGAATATACCTTATAAAAATGGAATTACAAAACTAGCTCTTATTATTGTGCATTGTTAACATTAGTTGTTACTGTGCATAATTAGAAAAATAAGCAAAAAAGAAAAAAAAACAAAAAAAGAAAAACACTGGAAGAAGATCTGATTACAGCATTGAAGTACAGGAAGAATTTCAGACATTGAAATACTTGAGCAAAGTAAAAATATGGTAGTGACTGAAAGTCAAAACAGATTAATTTAAATTAGAAACAAGATGCATCTTTTAGCAATGAAAGTGGTTAAGGAATGGAGCAAAACCTCAAGAGATGCCATGAATTTTCTGTCTCCTAATGTCATTAATAGAACCCTCTTGGTATGGCAGAGCACAGCAGCCCTGGCTATAACACCACGCTAAAATTATGTAGAGTCTGAAATCATGTTAGCATGCTGTTAGTGCCAGGGCTGGTGAGTTCTGTCACACTTTTGGAGAGCCAGCAAGAAGAACTACAGTGATCAGCACTCTCCAAGAGAACCTACCTAAAAAATTTGCAGTTTGTATTAAAGAACATTTTTCAAGAAAAACAAGATAGAAGGAATTTCAGTCTAGGTAGCATAGGAGCATTTCTCCCTGAACCATTCTAAATATACTGATGGTAAAGTGGAACTTTAATTAAATGTACAATAACACACTTATTAAATCTACAAAAAGCTGAAAGATCAGAGATTGCCAGCACTGACTGTGAAAATAAAACAAACAAATACAATCTCAGCTGAGTGTTTCAGAAACTAAAGAATCCAGTAGAGTACAGGTATTTCAGAAGGAACATTATAAAAAATTAAATATTCTTGAAATAAAACATCAGAGAGCATGCAGGAAATGAGGAATCAGACCTTTATGAAACACAGGTCTTTCACATAGCAGAAAATAGGTACAGTTTTTAACAAGGCATTAAAAATTACAGTATGTATTGGCAATGTCTATCAAGAGGAATGACAATTAGAGCTTGGTGTTCTCCAGAGCACAGAAACGTGATGGTAAAAGAGCCCCATCGATGGATTCATTTCAGCCCACATGACCACCTGTGTGCACATGCCATGCCACATCTTTTCTGTTGCATAAGGAGACAAAAGATTACCTGTCAGAATTTTTACCATGTTTTAACATGATAAAACTACTGACACCCTGTTTGCTGTCGTTGCATGACCATGTGGAAAGGAATGGTAACTTCTGGTTGCATCTGTACTGAGAAATTAAACAGTATGGGAGAGCTATCCTAGCAACTGATTTTCTTTGCTGTTAAACTGCTGCCACCAGAATTTTGGCCCATGTTGAGATGTGCACAGCCAAACAGTTCTTGGACATAATTTGATAGTGAGGGCCTGGGATATCCCCATTCAAGGACCATTCTCAAAAGATAGTCTGGATGCAAGAAACCTGCTTTGGAGTTACAGAGATTTTGACATTGTGGACATAGATTTTCTATGGCATTTTTTACCAGCATCTTTTCCTTAGTGGTAAAGGAACACTCCTGCTAACATGATTTGAGACTCTGAATCATTTTAGTATGGTGCTACAGCCAGGACCACTGTGCTCTGCTATACTGAGAGGGTGCTCAAAATGAAAAACTTTGTTTCATGGTTCCTTATTCATTTTTTGCTAAAAGATAATAAATAAGATTGAGTGAGTGTCAGGTATAATATCCTTGAGACACAGAGGGAACTGTTCAGGGTAACATCTGAACTGCACGGAAATGGCTGTTCTCTAAAGCTTAAAGAAAAATAAATACATAGACACAAGAAATGGAGAAGTCAGAAACAGACTCAATAAGAAATTGCTACATTTTAATATCAATTAATCAAATATAAGTGACATATCTGCAAGAAATACTGATGAGGATGTAAGACTGAAGATATGTGTGTGTACATTTACGTGAAATGACATAGAAATATAAGATTTTCAAACTAGTAATTGCACTTTACTTATGCTAAGGGGATGTTAAGTACCCAATGTGTTTAATACCTGAATCAACATCTTGAACACTCAAATGGATGTAGTGAAACTAGCAACAGATTTAGTGATCATTTTGATGTTATGGCTTAGGTTCCATCTGTCGATTTTCTTCCCTTTGTGACTGCTCTTTTAGTTATTTTAAAAATACACTGAAGTTCAAGTTTGATTATTTTCAAATGTATTCAGAGGTCGTAATTAGAAGTTAATCACTTTCCTCATATACAAAAATATCTTCTCTCTTAAAGCTACACTGTATCAGTGGCAATATCTTAATTCTTTTCAATTGTTGTTTATTATACCCTTCACCACACGTTTTATTCAATGTACAGAGACTTTCCCATGGTAGAGTTTAGTTGCTTGAGCTGGAGAAGACTGAGACTGTTGCTAAGACTCTGCTAGGCAGTGATATAACCCCGTTCAATTGCATGGCCAGCAGAACACACCAAACTTCCCACTTTTTTGCCCCTGCACAGTACATTTCTCTGTCAGCTGCCCAGCTCAGCTTCCTGGGCAGGGTGCTGGTACAATGCACAGCACAGAGGTTAGCAAGCGTGAGAGCAGGGCCCCTTCCTGACAGCTCCAGATCTCCGTTTCTAGGGAGTTTGATGTTGAAGATCTCTAGGACACTCATAGCACAGTGAACAGTGCATAGATTTGAGCTTTACTTTGACACCATCCATACTGTTCAATTGTTAACAGGCTTCCTCACATTGATGTGGCACATTACATTCCAGGCACTGAGGAATAGCTTGTGAAAGAGCAGGAGCAAAGGGCTCATAAGAGGACCATTCACAAGAGGCAGAATAGGTTAATTCATTCCATTCAGGGGGAAAAATATTTTGCACCACATAGGTGTAAGCCTGACCATAGCACTTAATCTTAGGGGCAGAGAGCAACCTCTGCCCCACACTATCCACTAGCTGAGACACAGTCCTACTGCTTTTAGCAGTCCAACGAGAGGGAACAAGCAGCCTCACTGTGAAAAGGAAAGGTTTCCTGATTCTTTTGGCTGTGGCTGATAAAATACAGCTTCATTCACCAATGTGTTGCTGTCCTTCCTGGTGCCAAGGTCTCTGGTTGCCAATTGAAGCATAGCCACTGTTCATAAGGACACGATGGCAACATATGAAAGGTGCAATGTGATGAGAGAGAACAGGTGTTTCTATTGCTTCAGACCACAGTTTTAGGACAGTGCTACTCCGCATAGTCCATTGGATGCAACATTATGAAAATCATCATCTTGCTTCAGGTGTATCCTAAAGAATTCTGATGCTGCTGGTATTCTTCTGTGTAAAAGCACTTAACCATTCAAGGCTGCTGAGGAGAGCAGGTAAACAGTCACACAAGCCAAGACACTTGTTATAAAAATCTCTACTGAAAGAAAGACAAAGAGAAAGAGAGCACTGACCTTTTGGTTCCTGTCCCTCCCACTGCAGAAGACAGAACCAGGTCAGGGATGAGTTCTGATATGGCTGGAGTATTCAATACCAAGATCTAGGCAATATTTATTCAAGCATTACACTGTCAGCCTCTGTCCTCTGCAGCTGTTCTTCAGCTCTGGAATTTAATAATTTCCGTCAGCGCTCACTTTTGAACTGCAAAAGTTCAAAGGAAGGAGGTTGTTAACAATGCAGGACAAGTGGATGCTGCTGCTTCACTGGCCAACAAAGTGGACAATTCTCATCTCTGAGGCCAGTAACAAAGGTATCATGAACAAATAATAGCAACAAAACCTAAAACCTGTAAAGAGGTTCTCAAGAAGAAAGCAGTTTACATACAGCTTCAGCAGTAACTGGAGATGAGTCTTTGACAGAAACATGCAAATTATAAAACGACAGCTGTTTTCCTTTGGTGGGTTGACCCTGGTTCTAGGCCAGGTTCCCACCAAGCCACTCTATCACTCCCCTCCCCAACGGTGCAGGAAAGAGAAAATATAACAGAGGTTCATGGATTGAGGTAAGGACAGGGAGTGGTCACTCACGCATCACAGCAAAAGTACTTACCATCACAATAAATCAGACCCAGCTTGAGAGAAATTAATTTAATTTATTGCCATTCAAATAAGAGTAGGATACTGAGAAGTAAAACAAATCTTTAGACCACCCGACCCCCAGTACTCCCTCCTTCCTGGCCTTAATTTTATTCCCAAATCTCAACCTCCTCCCCCAGTGGTGGAGGGAGATGGCAAATTGGGGTTACAGTCAGTTCATCACATGTTGTTTCTGCCACTGCTTCCTTCTCAGGGAAAGGAGTCTTTCCCCTGTTCCAGACTGGGGTCCCTCCCAAGGGAGACAGTACTCCATGAACACCTCCATGAGTCCTTCCCTAGGCTACAGTCCTTTATGAACTGCACAAGAATTTCCTCAGCCAAGAATGCAGCTGACGGCACTGACTCAAATTAACAGCATTTTTCAGGGCAGTTAAAAAAAAAAAAAAAAAAAAAAAAAAAAAAAAAAAAAAAGAGGGCT